>JAJTIZ010000142.1:0-90389 GCA_021365335.1 Phaeosphaeriaceae sp. PMI808 | reverse complement strand
TCTCTCTATTCTAGATAATCTCTATACTAAGGAACTATTAGAGATCTACTCTTCTAGTAATAGTATATTTCTCTTTTAGGAGATTAGTTACTTACTCTACTTCTTTAGTCTTCTTTTTATTATAGGCTATAATAATATCGTCTATATAGAAGAAGATAATAATACTATCTTTTACTATATAGTATAGCTTATATAGTACTATCTAGAAGCCTATTCTTTTAAGCGTAGTAGTAAACTCTTTCTACTATAGTAGAGGTAAGATTTATAGACTATATAGAGCCTTTTAGACCTAAAAGATAGTCCCCTTCTTCTAGTATCCTTTAGTATCTTTATATAGATCTCTCTATCTATTATAGCGTAGATAAAGGCGTTGGTTACGTTATACTACTTTAGTTTAAGGTTGTATTTAGCTACAATCGCTATAAGCGTTTAGAAGGAGCGGCTAGCTAGTATTATAGCGTAGGTATCTTATAATATAATATTTCTTTACTAGTCTCTATATACTACTAGTTGGGCTTTATACTTAATAAACTAGTAGTATTTATCTAACTTATAGGTATAAACCTATATATAATTAAGTATCTACTAACCTAATTATTTAATTAGTTTAGCTAGTACTTTAGTCTATAATCTTATCTACTAATAGCTAGTTATATAAGCTTATTTAGCTTCTTTAAATAGTTTACCTATTAGATAGTTATCTAGATTTATTCGGTAGGTTAGTAGAGGTAGGAGTTAATTAAGATAGAGCTTTAAGCCTATTATAAGTAATCTTTTTATCTTTACTTTATCTATTAGCTCTCCTCTATATTTTCTAATATTTCCTATCTAGGTACCTACTATAAAAGCTACTACCTATAGAATAGTTTTAGATAAACCTTATTTATTATAGGGATTTATTATAGGTATTAACTACTCTTAGTTTAAGCTGGTTTCGGATATCTTATCTAGTATTAGACCTAGCTAATCTCTAGCTATTAATCGAGCTAGTAGTACTACTAGTAGTAGTAATAGTAGTAGAGTTGAATAGTAATCTCTAATCTTTCTTCCTTAATAGTAGCTAGGTAGGTCTACTTTATTACTTTCGGTTAATATATCTAGTTTAGTATTATCTTTATAGAAAGACTCTATTTCTAGCTAATAAGTTAGCGTTAGGAGCTTAATAGTTCTTATATAAGTAGTAATCTCTTCTAGCGTTTAATATATAAGATTATCTATTAAGTCCTCTATTTTACTATTAAAGATTATATACTTATTAAAGATAATATCTTAAGTACTTATTACCTTAGCTATAGATAGTACCTATATCTAGTAGATATTTAATAATTAGTATCTAACTAGGTATCTTATCTAGGCCTTTAGGTTAAGGTATTATAGTCTTAACTTACTATAGTAGGTATTATTAGTTATAGTAAAGGCTTTACACCTATATACTTTTAGATAAGCTAGGTTTAACTTCCTCTATAATACTATAATTCCTTAATTATAAGCTACTCTAGTAAAGAAGGTCTTATATAGTATTTTCTAGTTATTTAAGTAACTTAGTATTTAATTATAGAGGTATACTCTAGTATATATAACTTCTAGCTAGAGTTCCTATAGTAAGTTAGCGTTAAGCTATATTATATATAATTTCTCCTTATTAATACCTCTAGTACGCTCTACTCCTCTATTTTAAGCTTATATATCTAGAGCTAATAGTTTAATAGTAATACCCTATAAGCTTAGCTACTACTAGACTTCTAGCTTTACTATTATAATCTTATTATTAGCTTTAATTATTTTAACTAATATATTATACTAGTTCTTTAAGAAGAGAATAAGATTTATTAGTATCTTAATAATTAACTTTACTAATTAGTTATCTATAAAGTAGAAGTCCTACTATAGTCTAGAGTACTAGTTAGTAGCTAGTATCTAGCTCTTCTCTTTAGTAATATTTTATAATTTATATAAGTGGAAATTAATTATAATTCTCTCTCTAGGGCCTTTATTATTTACTTATAGTATTTAGTTAATCTACCTCCTTATTTTAGCTCTACTATATACGTTATATTTAATAGTAGTTACTCCTTTAACGCGTACCCCTTAAGCTTACTAAACGAGGTACTTAATTACTACTAGTCCTAGATAGCCGAGTCTCTTATACTATAGTAGTATAGTTACTCTAGCTAATCGAGGCTTATAGATATAATATAACGCTTCTTATATTAGATAAAACTTAAGTACCTACTAGCTATAGATCTTAGTAAGGTCTCTAATTATCTACCTATCTAGCTTATTTAGGGTTATAGGTTCTACTTAGGTATTCTACTATATTCCTCTCTACTAGAGTAGTCGAAATAAAACTAGGTTATAGAAGATATCTAGGTATATAGCTATATTATATAGAGCTAGTCTATTTTCCTTAGATTAACTTTTTAATATTAGGTTAATAGACCTATATCCTTTTACCTATATCTTTATATTACTAGCCTATATATAGTTATCCTACTAAGGTAGGCGATAATTATAGATATAATCTAGGTTATTTATAATATAGTAGGTTGAGCCTAAGTTAAGGATAAAGGAGTTTTAGAGTAGGTATTTATTATAGTTATTTATTATAGTAAGAGTAACTTTAGAGATTTTCTAGCTATCTAGTTACTTATCTTAGATATTAGGTATTAGAGTCTATAATTACTTAATATAAGGTTTTATCTATCCTCTAATTAGCCCTTAAAGCGTAGTATTATACTTGCGCTTATAGTTAATAAGCTCTTATTAAGTCTTATTTAGGATCTACTACTTAGGTACCTTATCTAGGTAGATATAGTAGTAGTCCTATATATTATATAATCTACTATAAGTAGGGTAATATACTCTATCTACTATAGTTATATCTTAATTATAAGATTATTTAACGTCTATATTTTCTCTATATATCTATTAATTATAGGTTTTACCCTAGTTTTTAAATAGCGCACTATCTATAATAGAGGCGTCCCTTATATTACCCTAGGTAGTAGTACTACTAGTAGTAAGAGATAAGGTATTATTAACTATAAAAGTAGCCTTGTATTTCCCTAATCTAAGAGGATAATTCACTATTATATACTCTTAGTAGTGTTTTATTATCTCCTTCTAGTTTATACTAGGTAAAAATCGTCTATAGTCCTAAAAGGTTATTAACTATATAGGTACTACTTTATTAATAGATACTAGGAAGTCTTAAGTAATTATATTAATTTATAATAGCTCTACTACTTAGTACGTTTCGGCCTTAGTAGTAGTATAGTTATACTTAGCTAGCTACGTATTCTAGTTTAATATACTTCTTATAGGCTTAAGTAAGTTAAGATACCTATTATAAGCTTATTCTTATTTAATACACTTATCTATACTAATAGTTTATTTTAGGTTAGTTAGCTACTATTATAGTAACTAGTCTAGTAGGTAGTACGTATATAGTAGATATAGCGAGACTAAGGATTAGATAAGTATAATAATATACTAGATACTTACCTACTCCTTTTTATACTTATATTAATTACTATAGTATTACTTAGCTAGAATCTTATAATATTTAAGGTCCTCTTTAAAAGCTTTAAGACTAGTAGTTAAGAGTTTAGATTATCTAGTTAGATTCTAAATATTTATAGCTAGCGTATAGTTAGTAATTAATAGAGCTCTAACTACGTCTAGTTTCTAGATTAATAGAGTAATTATATCTAGGTTAATCTTATCCTAAATATTATATACTACGTATCTAGATTAAAGCTAAGTAATCTATATAGTATAGTCTATATTACTCCTTAGTATTACTATTAGATCGCGTTGCGATATATAGGCTATTTTACGTTAATTAATTAACTTAATTTAGTTAAGATAGTAAGACTCTTAATTATTAGATTTACGGGTGCCTTTAATAGTTTACCTTAATCTAGATAATAATGTAATTATAGTACGTAGTGAAAAGATAATTAATTAATATATAGTAATGAATTGAATTAATTAATTACTCTATTCTCTCCTTCTTTAATCGCTCTACTACTCCTCTATATACTCGTCTCTACCTAGTATGCTAAGGTTTACTGGTATAGATAGTAGAGATCCGTTATCTTGGTTGTTATAGTTCGGCCCTATGCTGTTCGGATTATAATGCGATAGTCTACTATATTTAGTATAGATTAATAGAATTTAGGTGTACCCGATTTCTATTAATTAGCTCGCTTAGCTATTAGCGTAGCGCTAGCGTATAATCGTTAGATCGCTCTATCGCTAGATCGCTCTATCGCATATCTAATAATAGAACTATAAATAACTACTTGATAAGATAAGAAAGAAGTATAATCTATACCCTTATACGAAAGTAAATAAATAATAATACCTAACTAAGGGATACGTTAACGAATAAATATAGAAAAAAGAAAAATACCATGTACTAGAATTATAAGCTACTTATAGCCGCTTATAGAGTATTAGGTAAAGAACCTAATAATTTATCGAAACCTAGATTACTCTTAAAGAAAGATAGTATAAAGGAACTCTAATCTAATAATAGAGTACCTAGTATCAACCTATCTTTAAGAAGAGTTACCTTATAATTAATATTATTAACTGCTTCTAGAGCTTCGAGCTCCTTAACGAATTTCCCTAATTTATCTATCTACTACTACTTATAATAAGCTAATAGTTTTCTTTATTTTTAGAGATAATCCTTCTTAGTACGCGCTACTAATAAGGCTTACAACGCTACTACCTCTACTATATTAGTATTAATCTCTTATTACTCTAGATAAGCTAATTCCTTATCTAGTTTTAAATAATCTAGAACTAGAACATCTACTAGAACGTACGCCTTTATACTATTCTAATAGTAGTGCCTATACTCTTCTTTAACGATAATATTTAATACTCTAAACCCTTCTTAGCATAATATTAATAAGATACTATAGTAAGAACTCTAGTCTAATTTATATAATTACTAGTAGTATAATAATAGGTAGTACTATAAGAAACTATTAGATTAGATTTATAAGGATATAAATAAGAGAGAGGGAGGATAGTATTACGAACCTAAAAGGGAGTATAATAATTATATAAGAAGATAATAATAGGAAGATAGTAGGGATAGGTTAGCTAAAGGGTTAATAAAGGTAGACTAATAGATAACGCTACTCTATAGATATACGTAATCCTACGCGCTTAGTAGAAAGCTAATATAGGATAAGTTACGTATATCCTATAATATATTATAGAGTACTATAGATAGGATAGTATAGGATAGTATAGAATAGTATAGGATAGCTATATATATAACTATAGGTAATAAACCCCTAGGGCTTATTATATTCAACTTAATAAACTTAATATAGTATAGTAATTCAAGTTATTACTTCTACGCTCTACTATATACTAAGTAAGACCGAATCCCTCTTACCTTACTTTATCTTTAAGAACTAACCTTACTCTATTAATATATAGTTAGTATATTAGTAGACTCTTAATAGATAACTATTATATAAGTCGTAAATAGTTAATTGTAATAATAAAAGTAAAATCCTATTTTATACTTAGTTTCCTATTTAGGCTAGCGCTATATCTATCTATCTCCCTTATATTACTTATTCCTCTACCTCTATATTATTATTAGGTATAATCTTATTATCGCGGTTAGTTATACTTATAGTAGTAAGGTTCTTATTTTAGTTAACCTATCCTTATACGTAGAGCTTAAGCTTATTACTATTAATAATAGTCTCTATTATAGTATTAGAGCTAGACTTTATTATTAAGTCTATTAGGTTATCGCGCCTTTTAATCTATTAGATATCTATAAGGTCTCCTCGCTTATATACTTAATAGAGGGCTATAATATTAATTATTAGTTATTTCTCCTTAGTTATACTAAGCTTAACTAGGTACTTATATAATAATAGTAAGTTAGTATATACAATAATAGAGATTTTTAGATAATTAAGTTAAGTTATAATTATATTAATAGTACTACTAATAGTAATAGTAATATTAATACTATAAGCTATTATATAGATCTTAGATACTAATATACTTTAGGTAATACGTTTATACTTAACTAATAACTAGTAGATAATATTACTATAGATTTTAAATATATTAGTTATAAGGTAACGCTTACTCGGCTAAGGAGCCGAACTTAGTAGAGCTAAGTAGCCTAGCGTGTATACGATAATATATACTATTCTACTCTAGTAATTAACGTTATTGATTATTTATACCTTTTTAGTTGTCTAGTATAGTAGAGTAGAGCTACTATCTATAATATTAGTATTATTTATTATAATCTTATTTCCTAGAATAATTACGTATCCTATCTATAAGCTTATATCCTTATTATTAGCGAAGGAGGTATTAATAAATATAAAGAGCTTAAGGCTATTTATATTAAGTTGTATATAGTTAAGGCTATAGTTAATATTATCCTTCTACTATTTAATTTACTTATTTAATCTAGATATTTCTTCTTTAGAGGGGTTAGTTACCTAAGTAGTAGTAGTTAAGTTAAAGCTTACCTCTAGTTAATAGATTATTGCGATATACGCGTTACTTACTTACTACTAGATATATAACTTTTAATTATATATAAGCTCTAACTTATTACCTTAGTATTTCTACTAGAGTACTATTTTACTATTATAGAGCGTAATAATATAGCTATTAAAGGCTATTAGCTCTATACTATTAAGTACTTACTTCTCCTTAGCGCTAAAGTAGAGCTCTTAAGTCTCTCTATCTATAAACTATTAGTTAGAGAGACTAAGGGTATTATTAGTCTATATACCTATAATACTAAATCCTACTATAGTAGGCTTAGAGATAAGTAGATATAGGTTATACGTAGAGGTCTCTATTTAGAGCTTCTCTATATAGTATTTAAAGTAAGTAGACTACTAATATACTCCTACCTCTACGATACTATATAAGGGTTTAATAATAACTATAATAGTACTACGTAGATATTCCTCCTTAAGTTATATAGAGAGGTTAGTAATAATTATATACTATAACTAATTATCTAACTATATATACGCCTAGGTAATATCTTAGAGCTATAGGATTATCCTATTATAGATTATAGATAGCGCGAGAGTAATAATAATATATTAGCTTACTTATTAGATAGTTAGGCTTTATATTAGTATAAGCTTCTTACTATTATCTATATATCCTTAGATAACTAGTTATAACTTCTTATAGGGCTAATTAGTTATTTTACCCTTTATCTTATTAATAATATATAACTTAAATATATAGATTCTACTATATTTAGTAGGGTTATATTACTTAAAATAAAAGACTCTACGCGTAATTAACGCGTTAATCTTAGTTTTTATAGATAGCTTAAAGGGTATACCTAGGGTTATAATCTTTCTATTAGCTCGTAATTTCTATACAAGGGCGTAATTATCTTATTCGCGTTACGCGAGGTAGATCTTATTAATAAGATTATCTATTACTATCTTTAGTTTATTCTTAGAGCCCTTAGGGCGGCTATAGTAGTAGCGAGTTTACTTAGGTTTAGTCTCTAGCGTATAGTTATTATTATTAACGTCTACTCCTTTATCTCTATTATCCTTATCTAAGTTCTTAGGGTTAATAAATATAGAGTTATCTTAATAATATAAGTAGATAATAGTTATCTAGAATATTATCTATCTACTATTAACGTCTATAATAGTAGTAGTCTATTTATTATTAAGAGTAAGTAGTATATATAGGCTAGTCTATCCTTTATTTTTACGCTAAACCTTAATATTACTTTAAAGAGATAACTTAAGTATCTTACTAACGTTTAGGCTATTATAAGTAGTAAGCGTATTATTAATCTAGTATACTACCTTAATCTTATAGGTCTCTACTATTACTTTCTTAATCGCGTTTACTTAGGTTATAACTAATAGAGAGGATAGAGAGAGCTTTAATATTTATAGGTATATACTAAAGATAAGAAGTATTAGGACGAGTCTATTAGGTCCTATAGTATCGTTAATAGCTTTTATAGCTATCTATAAGATATACTCTAGTATAGTAGTATAGTTAATATCTACGTAGATAACGTTATATATATATTAGACTATTATATAATAGTATTCAACTTTTCTAATAGAGTTATAGGCTTTAACTAGTACCTTATTTACCTTAATTACTATTAAGTTAGTATTATTAATAAACTCCTTACTAATAAAATTCTTACTAGCGTCTATTAAGATAATATTAGGTAGACTAACGTATATATTAATCTATATAGTATATAGCGTATTCTAGGTAGTACTTACTTATATATCTTAGAGAAATTATATAGCTTAGAAGGTAGTTACTTTATTAATAGTATAGAGAATAGGTTTCTAATTAATATATATTATATTAATAATTACTTAAAAGTTAAAATTAATATTATTATAGATTATAAACTTAAATTATCTAGGTACCTTACTATAGAGCTAGTATTAGTAGTATACTTTAGTAGTACTCTTAATTACTTCCTAGCTTATATTATTATATCCTACTCGCGATAATACCTTATAGAATTACTTAGTAGCTAGGTAGCTAAAACGTTAATAAAGCTATCTTAGTTCTATTTCTATTAAGTAGTAGATAGCTATTTTAGTAGTATTATAGAGTAGCTATAGATATCCCTATTTATAGATAATAGGGTACTTCTTATCTTTATATACTAGGACGTTATTAATATTATTTAGATAGATACTATATCTATCTATATCTACTAGGTAGAGTAGGAAGGGCGTATTTATTAGTATAACTATAAAGCTAATTATACTAAAGAGTATATCTACTCTAATATCTCTAATTAAGATATACTCTAGGTTATCTCTAAATCTAATATAATATCGTCTAGTAGTAGACTAATTAATAGTTATAGATAGTTATAGCTTCTATAGTACTTAGACCTAGGTTTTACCTACTATTAATATACTAGTAGCGCTAGTATTAGGTATAATACCTTTAAACTTACTACTCCTATAGTAGGCGTTAAATATAAATAGGTAGGTTTCCTCCTTAGGAGACTCTAGCTAGTATAGGTTAATACTAGTAATCGCATATAAGGTCGCGATATTATTAAGCTTATTAGTAATATTCTATCTATCTACTATCCTATAAATTATAGTAAGGAACTATTTATTATATCCTAAGTAGAATATATTAATATTATTATTATCCTTATTACTATCCTTACTATCCTTATTAATATTAAGGCCTTTAAACTATATAAGAAAGATACTATAGTCTAGGTTAATATTATAGTCCTATATATATATATAGTATCTATACGTAGTAGCTCTAGCTATTACGTGCTATAGAGCACGTGTAGTAAGAGCTTCTAGTAAAAGGGGTAACTAGATATATAGGCCTATAGCCCGTATATATAGTTCCCCTATATAGATTGTAGATCGATCGTATATAGAAGAATAACTATAAATTATACCTTTACTTAAGAGAATTAACTTAAATACTATATAATATTATATAAAGCTTACTGTATACTTTCGTACTATAGAGGAAGCCTACGAATACTAATTAGTAGGTAATTAACTTTATCTATAAATTAGCTAAGTAAAGACGGAGTTGAACCTTCTAGTAGAAGTTAGTCTCTATTTCGTGCGTATCCTAAATAGAAATAACTAGGGATAAGAAGATTAATTACTAAACTATATAGACTAAAAATACTTATAGTTACGTACCTAGTAATAGGGTATATAAGTCGTCTAAGACCCTATATAGAATAATAGGAGATAGTATATAACTTATATAAATAAATAATAATACGCTATATAATTAAAACTAGATAGTAAAACTATCTAAATACTATCTAAATAAGATACCTAGTCTAGACCTATAAGCTTGTATAGGAGCTACTAAGATATAATAGAAGATAAAGAATAATAGGAAGATATAGTAAGAGGTATAAGTATCTTAATACTAACCCTCTAGAAAGAGGTAAAATTAGAGTATTAGATAGACTTAATTAATATATCTAACCTAATACTAGAGTAACTAGCCTCGTACGCTAGATACGCGCTATACGAAATATAGCTTATAAACCTTATAGGCGAGGAGTTCCTCTAAGTATTTATTAAAGACTTTAATGAATAGATAGAGGACTACTAAGAATAAATTAACTGCGCGTTCTATAGAGAACTACTAGTAGTACTAGCTAGTAAAGGGATAAACTATACCCTTAAAGTTAAGGATCTCTAGAGTAAGAAGCTATATAGTATAACCTAGGGGAGGTATATATTAGGAAATCTAATTCCTATATAGATAAACCTAACTCTAAGGATAGAAACCCTATATAAAGATATTAAAGGTAAGAAACCTTAGGTAGTATATATAGAGCTAGTAGAATTAAACTAATAAGCGCCTATACTATTAAGACAACTATCTCTAATACTAGCGCTAATACTATGCTTACCTATCCCCTATACGACTGAAGTAAATATACTATTATATTACTAGTAGGATTAGTAACCTACCTAGAACCTACCTACTAAGGTATACTAGTAAACTATAATACCCTATAATCTATATAAATTACCCCTAACCTAAACCTACGCTAATAATAAGCTACTACCTAAGAAACTTATCTAATTCTAGAAGGTATAGAAGAAGGATAATAACTATATAGGAAAACTATACAATATCCTTATAGATAAAACTAGGATCTTTATTAAACTATACTAGAGATTAGATATTAATAAAGTATAATATCTAAATATCTTTCTAGATATCCTAGAAGGCTGTGCGAATATATATTATATATATAATATAGGCCCTAGCTATAACTAGAAATATCTATATAAAAAACTTAATAACTACTTTAATACTAATATTAACTATAACTAGTACTAGACTAACTAGATAATAATATCGTTCGCACGATATAAATATAAGAACCTAACGCTAAACCTATATAAAGTCCTAGAAATTATAATTAATAAGCTAACCCTTATATAGAGGGCGCTCGGATGGGATTTTTAGGGGGAAGTCCTCCTACACACTATAGTAGTACGAGCTTACTAAGGCTAACTAGAACTAGAGTAAGCTATATTCTTAATTAAGCTAACGTACGAAGTACTATTTAGTAATCTACGATCTATACTTTAGATTATAATAGATAGATAGGTAATCTAATACTTATAAGAGCTAAAGGAATTATACTATATAGACTAATAGTATACCTTAATACTATATATAGGATACCTAGGTAGTAGTAGTAGAGGGAATAAACCCTCTTCCTTTATAAAGAGAATAGGAGTATCTTCTATACGAGGAAAATAATAATATAATAGACTATCTAGGTAAACCCTAAAATATTACTTTATTTACTATAAGGAGGGATATTAGTTATTAAACTATCTATATATAGATAGATTAAGAGCTAGACGCTAATATATTAGCTTATACGAAGAATTCTATAGTAATACCCCTTTATAAGAAGATATAATAGCTTATATTATAAGCTTTAAAGGAATATCTAATAGTAAAGTAGATAATAAGACTATATAGGAGGATAAGTAGGAATTAGATTATAACTAAGATAATAGTAACTAAGCTATCTACTATCTAACTTCTACTATATATCTTTATCGCATAACTAGTAAAGATATATATAGTATAGATATATAGTATTAAGTAGACTAGTTTATACTAGATAGAAGATACCGTGCGATATACTAAAGCGAACTATAGGATACTAGCGTAGTAATAGTCTTAATAGTTAGTAAAATATAGCTAGAGGTATATATACGTAAGAATCCTCGTATAAAGATAGACTAGACCTTAGGAATAAGTAATATTAGCTTTAGAGGATAGAACCTAAAGAGATTACTAGGAACTATATATATTACTAACCTAGTAGGAATAGTTATATACTATATATGTCAGGGCTTGTGCCAATTGGCGGCTAGTAGAGCCAACTAGCGCCAACGCAGGGCAGAGCCGACTATAAGAAGGCAAATAGTTACACGCTGTCAGAGGACAGCGATTACTCTCTTCAATACAGACCAAGTTGCACCGCTCTCATCTATTACTATAACAATCTATCTCGTGTTCTAACATTGTAATCGCTCTAAACAACACGTTATATCAATAGAACTTGTTGCCATCATGAGCTCGTCGCCTTCACCCATCCATATTACCCCTCCTGAAGGCCCTACAGCTACACCGCTGCAGGACTCAAGGACAACAGAGGGCGACGCACCCCATCCAGCTCAGGACCCGCAACAAGGAGACGAAAGTCGCATCGCCGACCCACTTCGGTCTGAAGAACACCCTATTGACCTCGATGAGGCCAATCAGGACCAATCTGCCCCAACTCGAACAGCCCTGGCTAGCGAGCTGGAGCAATTACGCACCTGGCATCAACATGCCCGCGACAAGGAAGAGTTGAAAACGCTAAGGCAGATTCGAGCTCGATATGAGGCAGGCGAACCAGACGTGGTTAAGATACCCTCATCTATCCTGCCTACAGGCCTTAGCCAGCTGTCAACCTCAAACCTTCCCCGGCCTGAGCCACCCCAAACCTTCACCAAGAAAAACAGAGCTGAGTATAACCGATGGGAAAGAGACTGCGAGAGTTACTTCTTACGTGCCCCCCTAAACTTCGCTACTGAAGATCAGAAGGTGGAGTTTGGAATAAGATACGTCTCAGAACCACTGAAAACCACCTGGGAGGCACATTGCAGGAGCGAAAGCCGCAACAATTCCCAATGGACCCCAAATTGGCCCAATTTGAAGATAGTTATGCTCAACGCACTGGGAACGCCCATTGAACGCAAAACCTATGCCTACAACGCCCTGAAAAGATGCAAACAACGCCAAGAACGGTCACCAACCGACCTTCTAGAGTACATGCGTCCACTGTGGGAAGAGCTTCCAGGACAAACCCCAGAGCTCCAAGTTCTAGAGTATCAGGGAGCGCTAGTGCAGGCAATCCAGGACCAACTATCACTTCTCCCACCAGAAAGACTCGCAACCCTCTCTCAATTAGAGGAACAGGCGAACATCGTATACAGGCGCTTGCAACGGACAAGATCACGCGCACCAGGCAAAGGAAGAGGAAAAGGCCGCGCGCTGGAAACATCAGAGTCCGAGGGGGACAAAAGACCCCCAAAGAAAGCCAAGGGACAGAGGGCTGGCAAGGACAGACCCAAATCGGCACAAAGTGGCCCAACGAAACCTCCAAGACCACAGGCTAAGGACGCCGTGGCGCCCTTGGTGTGTTGGAAGTGCGGGGAACCAGGTCACAAGAAGCCTGACTGCCCTCAGCTGAAGCAAGCCGGCCCAACCAACAACAGCCACAAGTCGGAAAAAGACAAGGGCTCCAAGACCTAGCCTCCTATCTTGCAGCCCATGTGGAACTATCCCAGGAGAGCAAAGACCGAGGCCTACTGCATGACGCAGTGTACCCTAAGCCAAGGCGCCTCCTGACAGTGAGGGCAAGCTTAGGGACATCTCCGGCGTTTGACGCCGTAGTAGATGGGGGGTCACACCTGAATCTAGTATCTGCAGTACTAGCAAAGGAGCAAAATCTCACCATTATTCCGCTACCAGATCTGCTAGCAGAGGGAGTAAATGGTGGAGCTCTAACTGTGTATGGAACAACCTTAGCAGAGGTAACCATCACTGACTCAAGGGGACATACGCAACAACAAAGCGTGCCCTTTGTGGTAACAGACCTGAAAAGATACCAAATGTTTCTTGGTCTGCCCTGGATCGATGAGATTCGACCCAAGGTGAGCTATAGCAGTAGAAGACTGCTCTTCCGAGGCAAAAAGGCCAAGGATCAACCCAAGTTTGAACTAGTAGGCGTAGAAGACGCCGAACAATTCGATGAGACGCTGAGAAGTCCAGCAAGCGACATTTATGCGTGCTCTGTAAACTATGTGGGACAATTGGAGCCAACCAGGCCCAATGAGAGCTCGTTACCTGCGCAATACGCCGAGTATATCGACGTTGCGTCTGCGGAAGATGCTAAGGCACTGGCCGAGCATGGACCGCAGGATTTGGCTATAAATCTGGTGCAAGACGCACAACCACCATATCAACCCTTGTATAACCTCTCAGCAACTGAACTGCACACCCTGCGGAAGTACTTGTCTGAATACATGGGTAGGGGGTGGATTCGACGCTCAAAGTCACCGGCGGGGGCACCAATACTCTTCGCAAAGAAGAAAGATGGTACCCTACGCCTATGCGTAGACTATAGGGGCTTGAATAAGATAACAGTCAAGAATCGCCATCCACTACCTCTAATATCTGAGAGTTTGGAGCGATTGGCTCAAGCAAAGTTTTATACTAAGCTTGATATCCGAGATGCGTATCATCGCATAAGAATCGAGGAGGGCGATGAATGGAAAACCGCCTTTAGGACCAGATATGGCCATTTTGAGTATACAGTGATGCCATTTGGCCTTACAAACGCACCTGCTCAATTCCAAGCTTACATGAACCAGGCGCTGGCAGGCTTAATCGATATAACCTGCATTATCTACCTTGACGATATCCTAATCTTCTCAGACACAGAAGATGAACATGTAGCACATGTAAAGGAAGTCCTAGATAGACTGCGCAAAGCTAAGCTATTTGTGAAACTTGAGAAGTGCGAATGGCACACTAGACGCACTGAATACCTAGGTTACATAATTACACCGGAAGGGGTCAGTGTAGACACCGATCGAGTCAAAACGGTCCAATCTTGGCCAATCCCGCGCACTGTACGCGATATACGAGTATTCCTAGGCTTTATGAACTACTACAGGCGGTTCATACGCGGCTTCTCCAAAATAGCGCTCCCATTGACCATATTGACCCGAAAAGGCCCAAATGCGGCCCGGGGCGGTCCTGCTCAAAGAAGGGAGGAGAGCCAGGGAATAGAAATAGGTGCCGAAGGGAGAAAAGCCTTCCAAAAGCTGAAAGACTCCTTTCTAGAAGCACCTATCCTCACCCACTTCGTGAGAGAAAGGGAGACAAGAGTGGAAGTGGACGCCTCTGGCGGGGCAATCGCAGGCATCTTGAGCCAATTAGTCCCAATTGAGGGCGGCCCATCACAATGGCGCCCAATCGACTTCTTTTCAAGGAAGTTAATCCAAGCGGAATACAATTACGACACGCATGATCAAGAACTGCTTGCAATTACCAGGAGCCTGGAACACTGGCGTCATTACCTCGAAGGAATCCCCTTCGAAATCCTCACAGACCATAATAACTTGAAATGGTTCATGGAGACAAAAATATTGAACCATAGGCAAGTAAGATCCTACCTATTGTTAACTAAATACGACTTTGTTATAAACCACCGGCCTGGAGCCTCAAACCCAGCCGATGGGCCCTCAAGAAGGCCAGATTATATGGAAGAAGCACAGTTCCTAAAGCGGAAGTATAATGAAGCCTTTGCCCACCCAATGAAGAACCTCCTTAGCCGGACTACACGGACTGAACCCTTCCAAGTTGCAGTAGTTACTCGCAGTCAGCGGAATAATAATGCAACCAAAGAAGCTACAGCCCTAGAGGAGTTCTACCGGGAAGAACAGAGACGTACTAGTGACCCAAAACACCTACAAGAGCAAGGTGAGGTAGAATGGGATCAGGAACCCACCTCAGAGGATTCAGAGGAGGGATTGGCGCAAAATGACCCACTCGCGCCTGAACACAACCAAAAAGGGCCAAAAGTCCTCAACACGCCCAAAGAAAAGGCCGAGGCACTCAAAGAATGCCATAACGACCCGATGGCGGGTCACTTCGGTACAAGAAAGACCTTAGAGAAACTTCAAAGGCAATACACCTGGGAAGGAATGCAAAAGGACGTGGCCGAGTACTGCAAAGCCTGCCTAAAGTGCCAAAGGTCAACCGCGGCAAGACACCGCCCATATGGCCTACTTCAACCCTTTCCACCTCCAACCAGGGCTTGGGAGGAAGTAACAATGGACTTTATCACAGAACTTCCCCCAAGTAAGACGTCAGGCGTAGTGTACGACTCTATACTCGTAATAGTGGATAAGTTGACTAAAATGACACACTACGTCCCAGCCAGGGCTGATTGGGATGGGGAAGACCTAGCCCAAGCCTGGATAAGAGAAATCATCCGGCTCCATGGAGTTCCAGCACGGGTAATTTCAGATAGAGGCCCACTAATGAGTGCAAAACACTGGAAATCCTTCCACTACTATCTGAATGCAAGGCGTATTCTCTCCTCAGCCTACCATCCACATACCGATGGCCAGACCGAAAGACAGAATCAGACGCTTGAACAGTACCTACGCTGCTACTGCACGCTTGAGCAGGATGATTGGGCACAATGGTTGCCTATCGCGGAATATGCATACAATGACAGCGTACACGCAACCACAAAAGTCACGCCGTTCCAAGCTTACCACGGCATGCACCCAATTGGGCCAAATTGGCCTGAACAAGACCTCACCGAGGGCAACGCGCCCCTAGCGAAAGGATTGGCAGCAAAAGTAATCTCAATGCAACAAGAATGCAAGAGGAACATCACTGCTGCTAATGAATACCAGAAGAGGTACGCTGATAGGAAAAGAATGGAAATCCCATTCAAAGTAGGTGATCAGATCCTCTTATCTACCCGGCATATCAAGTCTACCAGACCAAAAAAGAAACTGGATTGGAAATACCTAGGTCCAGGCCGTATAGTGGCCCAAATTGGCCCAACTGCATTCAAAATTGACATGCCAGGTCTAAAGGGCGCACACCCAGTTTTCCACGCCTCACTATTGGAAAAGTATACACAACCGGGAGCAATCCCACACCCTAAGGAACCTCTACAGGAAGCCTTGAACACAATGGATGAAGACGTGTACGAAGTAGAGGAGGTAAAAGATAGAGTGCAGAAAGATGGTAAATGGTTTTACCTAATAAAATGGAAAAACTACTCGGAAAAAGAGAACACCTGGGAACCATCAGCTAACCTATCCGCCTCTACCCTTAATCAGTTCTGGAAAAAACACAGGTTGCAACACAAGCCACGAACAAGCGCTATTTAGCCCAACTAGGCCCACAATGGCCCGAATTGGCGCAACTTATCCGAACTGAGGACAGTTCCACTAAAAGAGAGAAGGAAAAGATAGTATGATCGCAATAGAGACTCAAGAGCTACCTTCACCTATATTAATAATTTTTCCTTATACTTAGGTTTTTTTCGAATTTTTTAGGTGTTTAATGGCGCTTATATGAGTACTACTAGGCACATATTATGGCATCAAAGAAGTAGAACAGGGAACATCACCATCACAAGTTGGCACGAATTAGCACAATTAGACTTGAAATGGTCTCTCATTGCTGGAGGAATGCGCATCTCCCTTCCTTGGACTTACACATGCCAAGGGAACCTTCCGGGGGTATCATCCAGGCCAACAGGCCATCCTTCACACCAGAACCAGGCAAACCGAGCCAATTTGACCCACTTCACTCCGCAGGAGACCTACGACGCCTACGAGGAACCGGCGCGGCCGCAGGAGCCTTCTTCTTGGCCGCAGCAGTCTTCCTGGCCTTCTCAGCAGCCTGGGCAGCATCGGCCGCGTCCTTCTTGTCCTGCTCAACCTCGGTCAGACCCACAGCACCCATGCCAAACTTCTATAGGGACAGTTAGCAAGCTCCAAGCCAATTTGGCCCAACTGGAGCCACTTACGCGTTTACGGGGAGAATTGTACGTCTCGAGGTCCGAATCTTCCTCCATGGCGCGCTTTTTGGCGTTTTCGCGCTTGATGACGGCAGCCTTGGAGCGATCGCGGCCAACAGGGTGAATACCGGACTGAAACTCATCCTCTAGACCGGTTGCACCAGAATGGAGAGTGAGATGCTCATGATAGGGCTTGAAAGACCTGCAAAGGACAAATTAGCCCAATTTAAGCCAATTCATGCCACCCCTACTCACTCTTGGACAACTGCCAGAACATCTCCAGCAGCATTGGCAGCAGCATCACGGTCATTTGCACTGCTGATACCATCTGCCAGAGCACTGACCATGAGGGGCTCCAGAATACGGAGCGCAGGCAACACAGCGCGGGGGGCTATACCACAGATAAGTCAGCCTCAGCCAATTTGAGCCAATTGGGCCCAATTTACGCACAGCAACACAATCTTGGCCAGCACGGAGACACTTGTCGCAGCGTTTGGCCTGCTTGCCCTCCTGGAGCATGCTAGTCCACAAAACACTGTTGGGATCCATGCGACAGCCCTGGAAACCACTGGCGATGTCGCCATTGGCACAGGCAGCCAGGCAGCGCATGCAGGGGACCTCTGAGCGAACACCATGCTTCTCAATGGCGTGAATGCGCCGATCCTTCATGGACAGCACCATGGTGGCTCAGATTGGCCCAAATAGACCGACAGAGAACTCTTTGGAGTTGTAGGGAGTGCAGATATGGAAGCTTGGTGCAGAAGTGGTCTTCTGCACAAAGTTAGCCGCCATACTCGCCAAATTGGCCCAATTCAAGCCAATTCAGGGCTCACTGCGGAACCCCACAGATCTCAAACTTACCAGCCGAACAGAGGGGGGGAAGAAGTGATGGCCAAAATATGGGGGGAGACCCCTATATATACTATCAGGAGCGCCAAGGCCCCTGCGTAGGCAGCGACGCGTAGGTGAGAGAGGAGAGAGAGAGAGGTGAAAGTGAGAGCAAAAAAATCGCTAAAATTGCGCGTTTGTTTAGAGTGAAGGAGAACAAAACCTCAAATTGTTGCTAAGTTTCACATCTAAATTGAAGACGCCTTGCCGGGACGTCAAGACCCTTGAGGGGGATATTGTCAGGGCTTGTGCCAATTGGCGGCTAGTAGAGCCAACTAGCGCCAACGCAGGGCAGAGCCGACTATAAGAAGGCAAATAGTTACACGCTGTCAGAGGACAGCGATTACTCTCTTCAATACAGACCAAGTTGCACCGCTCTCATCTATTACTATAACAATCTATCTCGTGTTCTAACAATATACTAGATACTCCTATACTATTCCTACTATACCTAGTAGATACTAATTGCCTAGGCGCGTACTTTAATAATATATTAAATATTATTATATATAAGGATAGTATAATAGTCCCTATTATACGTAAATAGGGATACCTATTCTTTAATATTAGTAAGGAAGAAACTACTTCCTTCTTTATAGAAATAGAACTATAACGCCTATATTATAGATTTAGATACCTATATATAGAATAACTTTATAAGATACTTATAGAAGTAGGCTATAAAGTAGACGCCTCTATACTAAAAGTAATCTAGAAGTTCTACTACTTCTATTAATAATAAGGGACCTTACTATAAAGGTTTAAATTTATAATTAAGGATAACTTATACTTTAACTATAAGATTATCCTTAATATCGTAGAATTAGTAATAAGGATATACTATACGTTATTAATGTAGATATAGTATTCTAAGTAGTAATATTCTTGAAGTCTATATCTATATAAGATACCTAAGAGGTACTATATAAGTACTAGATTAATACCTACTAAGGACCCCTAGATTATATTATATATAACCTAGGAACTAACTTTACTATAGAAGAGTTTAAAACCTATACGAAGATTATTAGTATAGAATATAGATAAATACTAGTAGAAGTATACTAGGTAGTAGGAAAGATTAAACGCGTACACGACTACTAAGGCGTACGTTTAATATCCTAAGAGTAGAATTAGATAGTAGTATAGATAATAAGGCTATCCTATAAATAGTAGTTAAAGCCCTTAATAATATAGCTAGCCTAAATAGGCTGTACTAACGCTACTAGTCTTTAGAACCTACCTAAGGATTAATGTTAACTTACCCCTATTACCTAAGATAATATAAAGAGTAAATACTATATAAGGCTATAAGAATACTTAGGAATAAGAGGGTAAGAGCTAATATTAACTATGCGATTAATACCTATAATAGTATAAAGTGCAAAGATTCTAAACCTCTACTTAACTCTAAGATTATAGTTTAGAGAGAGAAAGGTAGATAGATAGGCCTATATAAGCTTAAAGTATTAAAGGTAAAAATATAATAGTTAAGCTTAATAATAGACTAGTTATATTTAGATATACTTAAGCTAAACTATACTACCGCGCTACTTAGCTATAAAAGCTATATATATAGAAGAACTAGCTAACCTAGATAAGCTACTCCTACTATAGGTTAAACTACCTATATACGCGCCGTAGAAGGCCCGAGAGCTATATAATAAGAGGCTAAAACTACCTATAAGAAGGGTAAGAACTTCCTAGGAATAAACCTTAGTAGTAGCTATAGGTATACTATAGCCTATAGGGGTAAAAGAGTACAACCTTTATAAGGGAGAGGAGAGATTAGATAAAGAGGATATACTAGAGAGAGGAGCTATATAGTAAGGAAATAGACTATATAGGAATACTAAGGCGCTATACGCATAAGCTAAGTAACTATAACCTAGGAAAAGAGGAAGACCTAGGAAGTATATATAGTAATATATATAGTTATTCCTTACTAGAAGGAGAAGAATAACTATAAGTTAGTAGTTAAACTACGTAAAGAAGGAGTAATAATAATACTAGGAGTACCCTTTAAAGAATCTAATTATATAGAGATAGATATACTTATCTCTAATAGTATATTTAAAATCCTCTACTTAATAAAAATAAGTACTATAGTAGGATCTTTAACCTCTAACTTATATAAGAGATTAAAGGAAAGATAATATAACTATATAAGAAATCTAGGCTAGTACTTATAGGCTACTTAGATACTAGTAAGGAGGAAATCCTTACTTAGTCTCTAATAATCTAGTAGATAAGCTAGAGACTAATACTAGTAATAGGCGCATTACTAATAGCTACGCACGGATATACTATAAGCTTAGGATATTACTTAAGCCTATATATAATTAAGGATAAACTTCTCTACACGCTATATAAAACCCCTAAAGAAACTATAGAACTTATTCCTACTAATATAATCCTGCGTATTATATAACTACTATATAGTATAGTAGAATTAGGCCTATATTAGTTTAAGACCTATTATAACTATTATAAGGATAAACTAAGAATAAGAACTTTATTATATAACCTATATCTATTAATTATAGATAAGGGATAAAGTATATTAGGATTACTAGTCTATAAATAGATAATATAATTAGTATTATTACCTAGCCTTTATATAGAAAGAATAAGAGGAACTAGATAAAGTAAAGTTCTATACGAAACTAAAGATAATCCTATCTAAAGATAACCTATTGAATTTAATAGAGGAAGAATTATAATAGTATAAATAAGATTAAACTATATAGAAAGGATAAACTAGTAACCTCTATATAATAGACCTAATAGTATAAGATACTACCTAATAGTATATCGTTAGAGAGCTAGGGTGTATATATTATATTAGTATACTAACTAGAGGTAGTATTTAACCTATTAGTAGCTATATAGATAATAGTACTATCTATAGAGGATATTAATACCCTTAACGTACGACTTTAATAGTAAATTAATAACCTAGAAAGAGGTCTAATATTTATTCTACTATAGCTAGACTATATAAAACTATTCATTTTTATAGATAGATTATTTATAAATAATAAGGACCTTAGCTCCTAGATTAGATTTATTATTATCCTAGTAATAGAGCGCCGTATAAAGGATAGGCATAACTTTAAAATCTATAGTAATATTATATACTAGAATTCTATTAAATATAAGAGAGTTATAAGGAGTATTCTTATAAGTAAGCTATATAGAATAGTAAATAGCTTTAATAATACTATTACTATTAGTATAATACTATAATAGATTATATAAATACTCTAATTACCCTAGGTTCTAGTAGTAGTATACTTAGACTTAAAGTCCCTATATAATTACCTTGTAAAACTTAGTATAATAAATAAGAAGAGACTTATAATTAATATTATATCCCTTTAGGAATTGTATAAGAATAGGGAAATTATAGAAGTTAGATAAATTAATAGTAAAGATAACCTAGCTAATATATATATAAAGAAAACGCTAAATTTAGTAATTAAGAGACTTATCTTAACTAATATACTTAATATTAAAGTAGAGGCGTTTATTAACTAACTTAAACCTATACATACTAAAGGAAAATCTCTACTAGTATAAGGTACTACGTATAATATACTAACTATATTTCCTTTATTAAAAAAAAAAATTCTTTTTACTTATTTTTATATTACGTATAATTATAGAATATATAGAATAGGGAGAGAGTAATTGTATATTAGATATTATAAAAGAAAAAAAAGGAAAAATAAAGGAAATCTAACTAATATATAAAGATAAAATATTAGGAGAAAGGAAAAATAAAGAAAAAGAAAAGAAAAATAAAGGAAAAATAAAGGAAAAGAAAAAATCCCCCTCTCTCTACTCTCCCCCTCCTAGGGAACTCTTACGTATAGTACTAGTACTATAAGCTATAGCTCTACTAGATATAGGAGCTATAGGCGCCTCTCTAGATACCTAAAACTATATAATATTCTAGAAAGGATAGAGCCCTAGTAGAACTACTATACCTATAGGCGTATAGAGCTATAAGATAACTACAGCTCTATATAAGAATCGCGTAGAAATAATCCTTATACTAGATAAGTTTAGTAACCTAAAGGTTAAGATTTATATTAGCTAGTAGCGATACAATAATATTATAGGATAGTATAGCTACTATAGTTCTCTCCTTATCCTACTATTAATTAGTATAAAGGAAAAAAAAAACCCTAACATATAGTATCTAAATATATATATTAATATATAGAGATACTAATAGATAGCGATTAGCTACCCGCCTACCTACCCGACGTACAGCTAAATTACCTAGTAACTTATTAGCTACTATAGTAGTATTATTACTATTACTACTAGAGGAGGTATTAGTAGCGTATAGGATAAGAGATATCTTCTACTATACCTATTAGTACCGTATAGACCTAGAAAAGAAAAGTTACTAGGAATTATCAACGTATAGTATAGTAGTAGTAGTATTATTGTTAGTATTATTATTAGTATTATTATTACTATTATTACTACTATAGCTATAGCTATAGCTATAGTTATAGTTGTAGTTATAGTTATAGTTGTGATTATAGTTGTAGTTATAGTAGTACTAGTGCTAGTACTAGTACTATCTATTATAAGTTAGTACTATACGAAGAAGAAGGTATCTCCCCTACTAAGAAGAGATAAGGAAGGAGTAATAATCACGTACGGAAGTAGTAGTAGTAGTAGTTAAAGGAGGAAAAGAAAAGAGCGTTAAACTAGAGGAGGCGACCTAAATATATACCCCTAACTTCTATATATAACGCGACGATATTATAGTAATATTATATAATATTATACGTAGTAAATAGGAAGGAACTATTAGGGTATAGGAAGCTACCAATCGTATAGTATATTCTAATAGAAGGAACTAACTAGGAGACCTAAAAACCTAAAGGACCTACTATATAAATAAAATAATAATACTCTACTCTATAAGTAATTCTAGATAGACTACTATTTCTCCCTAGATTCCGTATGTAACTAATCCCTAGTATATAGGTATTAGGAATAATAGGCTGTACGGTAGAAGATACTAATAAGTAAAGGAGAAATAAATTAGATAGGAGGAACTAAGAGGAAAGGGAAATATTTAAGGAAGGTAAGAATAAATTAATAGGAATATATAGAAAAAGATAAGTATTAGATACTAGCTATAAAGGTATAAAAAGAAAAAGTTGCTAGTATCTATATATAGTAGCTCTAGCTATTACGTACTATAAAGTACGTATAGTAAGAGCTTCTAGAAAAGGGGTAACTAGATATATAGGCCTATAGCCTATATATATAGTTCCCCTATATAGATCTTAGATTAATTGCACGTAGAAGGATAACCTTAAATATATATATAGATCTAAGAGTTTACACTTAACCTCTATATAATATTATACTAAGCTTACTATATACTTTCGCGCTATAGAGGAAGCCTACGAATACTATACTTATATAAAGTAATTATATATATACTTAGGAATAAGAAGAGTTATCTTTATAGCCTTCTAGTAGTAGTATAATTCCTTCTTAAAGGTCTTAATTAGTAAGTACTAGTAGATATTAATTCTTTACTCTTAGATAATATACTTATAAGACTTCTCTATCTACTTAGTATTCGTAGTAGTATAGTATATAAGGAGCTATTAAAGAGGTATAATAATAAAAGGAGGCCTACCCTAAGACTTCTTAGAGGTCTCTAGTATAGTAATATAATAGAATATAGTTATTTAAGCTATACTAAGCTTTTAAGTAATAGCTAGAAGCTTTTAACTAAACTTTACTAAAGTCTAGATTCTTACTTATTCCTTATAAGTAACTTAGTAATTTAGTATTTTAATTTTAGGTATTATATTAATAAGTTAGTATAGCTAGTTTAGGATAAAATACTTTAGCTTTATAGTATTTTACTTATAATTTTAGGTATTATATCTTAAAGCTTCTATATATAGTTATATATACTAATATATTACTATACTTATATTAACTAATATAGGAGACTACTTTATATAAAGAGGTCTTATAAGTATACTACTACTCCTTTCTACTTATACTAATATAGGTTTAGGCTATAGAAAGTATAAGTCGAGTAGAGTACTTTCCGATATAGGGTACTTTCCGATACCCTATAAAATTTTACTGCTACTACTACTTAAGTTATAAATTTACTTATAACTTTATTAATTTTATAATAATACTTAAAAAATTATATTTAAGTATTTAACTACTACTCCTCTATTAAATAGTTAAATCGCGATTAAGATACCTTTATATTTACTATTATTCTTAAGCTAAACGTCGAACTAATAGCTACTCTACTTCCTCTTTAGAGCTACTCTTCTCTTCTATAATAATAGCTTACTATAATAGGTTTTTTACTTTACGAATACGTTAAGAAGGCTCTTAATTAGCTTGTAAAAGAACTTCTATAAAGCTTATACAGCGATTATTTAGGTTAGTTATAACTTTACGGCGTTTTAGTAGGTTTACTTAATTAACTTAATAGTATAAAGTAGTAATCTTAAGATTTTAAGTAGTAACTACTATTAAGGTATAGTTAAATACTTTAGTAGTAAGCTGAACACACTACTAGGTAGCTAGTAAAAAGCTCTTTCTAGAAAATAGCTTAATAATATCGCTACCGCGTTTTAGTATTTAGATATCCTAAGTAGAAGGAGGTAGTATTAATAGCTATTCCCGTACTACTACCTAGTAAGAACCTAAGGGCTTCCTTACGTTCTTAGGGTATAGCCCTATTACTTTCTACTTAGATTAGATATACTACTTTTAAAGACTAATTTTCTATACTTCTATATAAAATTCAAGAAACTTAGCCTTTCCTAGCTTTAATATATCTGTCTAAGCTTTATACTCGCTAATAAAGCGCTAATACGCTATCTTTAAGCTTAAGAAATAACTAAGATCTAAAGACTAAAGTATATAAGAAGTATAAGTAGGAATAAAGAGTAAGTAGATATTATTTAGGTAGTAAGTAGCTATAAATTCATCTAAAGTATAGCTACTATAACTATTAATAATAAGTAACCTTACTTTAGATAGATTATTAGGCTTAGTTTAAGGTAAGAATACCTTCTCTATCTACTTAATAGTAATCTTATTACTTATCTACCTATTTTCTAAGAAGGTAATATACTAGTTAGGGTGTTAAGCTAAAAACTCTTTCTTAAACTACTACTCTTAAATACTTTTAGCCTTAAAAATAACTAAAGGGTTAAGAGTAACGCTAAGCGTAGAGATATACTCTACTATAGAGGTCTAAGTACAAGTATCTATTATTTTAACTAGTATAGTATTAGGATTCTCTTATAAAGAGCCTATAATAAGCCTATTAACTCTCTAGCCCTCTATAATACTACTCTTATTAGCGTTATACCTATACTAGAGAGGGATCTAAGTTATAGTCTTATATAGGTTAAATAGGTACTTAATATTTTCTAGAGTAGCTATATTTATCTATTCCTAGCTAGTCTAGTAGCCTAACTTTAACTTAATAGCTAGGTAGTATTTTATAAATTAATAGGTCTACTCTTTTCCTAAGTTCTTATAGTTACTCCTTTACTTAAGAATAGCTATTACGATAGCTTATACTTGGGCGTAAGTTAGCGTATACCTAAGGGCTTCTTAATAGAGGATCTAGCGCTCTATATACTCTTCTTAAGTAGTTAAAAGCTACTATCTATTATTATAGGTATACTAGTAAGGTTAGGTACTATTATAGCGGCTATAAAGAGTATTACGTAGTACTCTATACTAAGTAGAAGTAGTAGCTAAAGTAACCCTAGATTTAAGGTTAGTAAGTATATTTTAGATATCTTCTTTAGTATATGTAGCTATTTGAAGTTAGAGCAAATAATGCTAAAAAATCAATACAATTAATAAAGAATTAAGGTTATAAGAATTAATATTTAGTAATAGTGTATAGTAGGGGAGAAATTTTATAGGGTATTAGAAAGTACTCTATATCGGAAAGTACCCTACTCGACTTAGTACTTTATATTATAATATATTTAGAAGCTACTAGATATTATAGGTATAGTAAGATTACTAGACCTTATACCTATAGACCCTAATAGCGAACTAGATAAAGAGGAATATTATAACGAATACTTAGATAATAGGTTATATAATAACGTATATTATAACCTAGATATATAACTAATTCGTTAATTAGTAACTACGAATTAATAAATTACCTACGTAACTGATTTACTAATTTATAACTACGAATTAACTAATTACCTAAGATCTCTTAAGTATATAGGCGTACTATTACGTATAGATAGAAATCTCGTAGTTAAGATTAATAACTTCCTTACTTATTACTTTCTATAGTACTATAATCTTTATAAAGCTACTTACCTATAACCTAATATACTAACTATACTCGCCTTTATACTTATATATATTCTCTCTAACTCTAGCCCTAGTATCCCTACTACTCCTAGTAAGTAGTACCTACTATACTAGAATAGAAATATAATATAAAATAGCTAAGAAAGTATAGATAAGAGAGCTAGTATCTAATATAGTAAAATACTAAATCTTATATACTAGTATTATAGCTACTATCCTATTTAATTTTATTAGATTTATAGATAATATAAGATCGAACTTAGTTATCTACTACTAGAAGTAGGTATTATTATAAGAGTATCTAAATCTATAGCTAGTACTACTAATTAGTATAGCTAATATAGCTATTATATCTAATAGCTTATAGTATTATAGATAAGCTATATAGAACTAGTACTATTAAATAACTATATTAAGCTAGCTTAACTATATAATAGAGATAATAGATCTCTACCCTCTAAAAAGATAGGCTCTTTTATTAATATAGTTAATACTATAGTTTATTAAGGCCCTAACTTCCTACTTATATACCTACTTTAATAGTATAAAGTAACCTATATTAAGTAGCTAGAGGATATAGGAGGTATAAGAAGGTATATAGAAAGTAATAATCTTATTCTCCTTATAAAGGGTCTAAAAAGTAAGTAACTTATAACTCTTATAGCTATTAATAATTAGTAGCTAGTAACTACCTACTATATAGGTATTAGTATACTAGATAAAGTATTTTAACTACTTAAGACTAAGCTTATTTATAGTCTAGCTATTACTACTAATACCTATCTACTAATTAGGAGGGTTATAATACTAGGCCTAGTTATAGTTCTTTACTTTAAAGATTAGGAAAGGTAGGATAACCTAGCTAGTAGTACTAATTACTAAAATTAATATTACCTACTCCTAGTTACTTAGCTAGACTCTAATTAGCTTAAAGTATTTCTTAAATACTATAACTACTTTAATAGACCCTCTAACGCCTATTTAGAAGCTAGTCTTATTAAAGTTATAGGTATCTTTATCTAGAATACTATACTTAGCTTTAATATAATATATAAGGTTAAACTAGGAACTAATAATAGCTAGATCGCTATATAGGACTCTCTAGTAATTACGCTACTAAGTTATCTAAGATTTAACTTCTAGCCTCTAGTAAACTAGGTTCCTAGCTTATTTCTTACTAACCTTACTACTACTATAGGTAGCTAGTAGTTAGTTAGCTATATACTATATATAGCTAAGTATAGGGGCGAATCCTTACGTATTAAGCTTTCTTATATACTATATTATTATATCCTCTTTATACTTTAAGAGCTTTACTAAGTTAGAGTAGATATTATGTTATAAAGTAGTTCTAGCGTTTTAATTATAGAGAGTCCTTTAAGGAATATTATAGTTTAAAGTAGTATATTACTTACTTAATAACGCGTTAGATTTTATTACTTATATAGCTAGGATTATCCTATCTTTATAGGAAAGTAATTTAAGATTAGGTTATTAAGATATAGTAGTAGAGGTTTAGAGAGTTATAGTCTTAGTAGAGGTAAGTATTTTACTTACCTAGGTAGTTCGCTTACTACTTATATTATATAAAAAGTAATAGTAACTACTTTAATAATAGAAGCTAAGCGTCTTACTCTTAATATATAAGTAAAGAAGTAATAACTTTTAAAATACTATTTAAGAAGCTTACTCTTAATTTAGGAGCTACTTAGAATATATTCTCTAATAACTAGTAAATAATTTAACTTATAGTAGGTTAAAATAAGTATATAATAGTATATTTATACTATATATTAGGAGTTAAACTAATATACAATTAGTTTACTAAAGGTATAACTAGGCCTAATACCTAATTAGGCTTAGCTATAGCCTTAGCGGCTTCTACGCGCGCGTACGTAGGGTAAATATTATACGCGTACAACTTAGCTAGAATTAATTATAATTACCTACGTACTAAAACTATAGTTTTCTAATTCAACTATACCTTTACTATATTAATACTAATTAGTAGTTAAAAAACTATAGATTAGTAAGATATATCCTATAGGAGGAATTTCCCTAGCTTACTAGGACTTAGTTCTAGTAAAAGAAGTAGCTAGCTAATAGTAACCTTCCCTATCTTAATAGGCTTAGGAAACTAATATTAGTATAAAGTATAGAGATGCCTATTAGGACTACCCTATCTAATAGGAGTAGCGCCTTTCTAATAGATTTAAAGGAAATCCTATACTAGACTTACCTACTAAGGTCTAGTTCTAGAAATAGATTTACGTTAACTATATACTACTTATAGGGAGTAATCTACCTATAACTAAGCTAATTAACGCGCGACCTAATAGTATATTATACTATAAGGAATTAAGAGACTATATATAGTTTTATAACCTATATAATAATAAATATACTAACTAACTCTATAATCTTATAAATACTCTTATTAATAGTAGATATATTAATATAGTAGTTCTTAACTAGTTTATATTAATTAAGGATAGAGGGTAAATTAACTACTTCCTTCTTATAGAGTTCTAAGATAAGTTTAAAGACTAGAATAGGGACCTTATTAGTATAATTAATCTATAGATTTATAAGATAATAAAGGAACTCTTCTATAAGCGTAGGGTATATATACCTCTTAACGCTTATAAGACTATTATAGAATAGTTTATAGAACTCCTTATAATAGAGGATTACCTAATATAGTCTAAGAAAGAACTTAATATTATAATACTTAATCTAAACTTTAAATACTAATAGATAGTATAGTAATAGAGTATCTTAATAAACTAATCTAGTAGCTATAGGAGAATACTACTCCTACCTTAAATAGCTCCTTAACTACCTAGTATACGCGCGCTTACTAACCTTATTAAGCTCTAAACTAATAATATAAAGTGTACTAGTAACCTATATAATATACTTAATATTAAGCTAAATATCTTCTATAATCTCTATACTAAAGCTAGTATTATCCTAGAATAATATAATATAGTATTTAGTACTATACTTAAAGGAAAAGTATAGTTATTCTATTACTAGTACCTTGCGTAGAAAGGACTAACCTTTATAGAGATAATTACTAAGATCTAAGGGTACTTCTATATACTAGAGAATTATTAACTCTTCTTAAATAAGTAGTATATAACTATACTTAAGGATATTATTATAATAAACCCTAATAAAGATATTATATAATATCTTAAGATTATTATTAAATAACTATAATATACCTATTAAGGACTTATCTAGAACTTTAGTAGTAGTAAGGGTAGCCTTACTAGCTAACTAGTATCTACGTACTAAGGAGTCCTAGTATATAGTAGCGTCTTAATCTAGCTATCTATAATCTTTAAGAGAGTAGCTATAGACCTTAGAAGTACTATAGGTATATAGACGCGTTATAATAATAGTACTTAGTTTAACGTCTATAGATTATAATACATTAATAATAATAATATATACTATACTAACTAATAGTATAACTATAATAATAATCGCAGTAAAGACTAATAGTATAGCTATAATAATAACTATAGTAATAACTAACGTAATTATAGTTCCCCCCCTAACTATTTCTCTAATTATTATAATAACTAAGGTAAAGAATACTACCCCTAGAATAATAATAAGAAGTACTTTATCTATAGTAAGTAGGGCTACTAGTTAACGTAATACTTAAAAGATATAGAGGGGTGATAGCGAAAAGGAGTAATCGATTTTTTAACGTTTTTCAACGTATTATAACTTAACGAAAAAAATAGTTAAAAATATAAGAGATAGAGATTATTAAAGAGAAACACTATAATATTCTTTTTAAAATTTTAGATTCTAATTATTAAGTATATATAGGACTTCTATTTCTTTCTAAAGTTAGGGGTTTTTTTTTCTTCTACTTTAGAGAGCTACTACTTTTTATTTTCAGTATCTTTTTAGCTATATTTTATATATATAATATAGTTATAGTATAACTATAATATACTAGACTTTTAGCTAAATCGTATTACTAGTTTATATTATATAGAAACTTTTAGTTTTTACGCGTTTAGGAGTATAATTATATATTTAACTAAGCTAATACTTAGTTTAATAACCCTTAGCTATCTTTACTACTATATATCGCCGAGGGAGAGATAATATATAGTTATCTATAGCTAACTAGGCTATAGCTAGCTACTCCTCCTTTATCGCCTCCTTAAAGACCTTTATACTCCTTTCGTTAACTCTAATCCCTAAGCTCTTTCTAGGGCATTTATTTAGCCTATCTTTAAGTATACTCTATACATTTTTAATAGGATTTAGATCTAGACTATAGGCGGGGTAAGGATAAAGCTTAACTTTATTCCTTTTAAACTAATCCTTAACCGGCTTAGCTTTATGGAGTTTATGGTTATCTTGCTGAAATTTCCACCCTATATAGATAATTAGTATATAATCTAGAAATATAGCTAATATATATATATATATATAGTAATATATATATATATATATAAAGGAGTAAAATAGAGATAGGTTACTTACCGCGTTTTATATACTTTTTAAGTACTGGATTAAGTACCTCTCGTATATATCTTCTATTATTAAAAGGTATAGAAGATATTAGGTCTCTTATAAAGATTAATTCGGATCTTCCTCCTATCTAAATAGCTCCCCAAACCGAGATAGTTATATCTCTAGCTATATCTTAATTAGTATTATAGCTATTAAAAAACTAATTAAATAGAAAAATTTGCTATAAAATATAGAATAAAATAGCCTACTAGGATTTTTTTTAAACTTACTTTTATTAGTTGTAGAAACTAATTGTCTTCCGGCCTTTATAGAGCTAAATTTACGGTAGTACTCCTACCTAGCTCCGTGCCCCCTTTGTATAGAGCTTTCATCTGAAAATATAATCTTTTTAAGATTAATTTCCTTCTCTTCTAGCTTCTTGAGCTGCTCTTTAGCGTATTTAACTCTTAATTTAGCTAATTTAGCCGAAATAATAGCCTTTTTAGTAGCTATATTAGTAGTAACTCCCTCCTCTTTAAGTACTCTTTGTAAACTCCTTTTACTAACTCCTAAATTAGTTTCTATTATTAATCTCTTATTAATCTTTTTAGGGGACTAAATTATATCTCTTTTAATAACTCTTTTTTGCCTAGGAGTTATCTTCTTTTTAATTACCCCTTTATCTACCTCTTTTTTACTCCTTTTAGCTTTAATCCTTTTAATAGCATTATAAATAGATTTAATATCTTTTTTAAGGACGTTACTAATTATATTAGGTAGAGTATTAGCCTCTAATAGAAGCTAGACTTTAGATTCGAATTTTGAAAGATTTTCGGCTATTTTAAAGGATATAGGAGGAAAGCAGGAAAACTGAAAAAAGATTCTTACTTATAGACTATAGACTAATATTTTAGTAATATATTACGTAAGCTTTTTATTTTTTTAAATTTCTATTTTTTTTAAATTAAATATAAAAATATACCTAGTTAAGTAATATATAGTAAAAATTTACTTATATAATCTTTTCTAGCCTAATTAGGTATAGTTAAAAAATTAGACTTTTTTATACGTAAATTAAAAAGTTCTACTACTTTAAAAATAACCTAAAAAAATCTACCTAGTTCTATACTAGATTACGTAATATATTATAGCTTTTATATAAATATTATACGCTAAACTAAAAGAAGAGATCTTTAGCTATAAAACTAACTATCTCTTATATTTTTAGCTATTCTATTCGTAAAGTTATAACACGTTGAAAAACGTTAAAAAATCGATTACTCCTTTTCGCTATCACCCCTCTGTAAATATACGCGCTTATAATAGCGCTTCTAGATATACGCTTAAGAATATAATATTAACCTAGACTATAAGATATTTCTAGCTAGGTTTAAGGGTATTAATATTAATAATAATAAGAGTAGTAATAGAGATAAGAATAATAATCTTAACGTATACTATATAGACTATAATAACTAGTTCTATACTACGACGTATAGTAATATAAGTAGGTAGCTTATTACTACTACTCTTAATAACGCTATAACTATATATACTATTACTAGCGCTAACCTATATAATAGGACTATAAAGGAGGAAATATATATATTTACGTTTAACTCTTACTATAGTAAGAATATATTCTAGGGTATTATACTAGATATAGGAGTAGCTAGTATATTAATAGCTAGTAGAGAGTAAGTTAAAGCTCTATAGCTTATCTACGACGACGTCTATGTCGATAAATCTATAGCTAGCTAATACTATATTAGATTTAGAGATAATCTAGAGTATATCTTAATTAGAGATATTAGAGTAGATATACCCTTTAGTATAATTAGCTTTATAGTTATACTAATAAACACGCCCTTCCTACTCTATCTAGTAGATATAGATAGATATAGTATCTATCTAAATAACGTTAACAACGTCCTAGTATACAAGGATAAGAAGTACCCTATTATCTACAAATAGGGACACCTATAGCTACTCTATAATACTACTAAAATAGCTATCTACTATTTAATAGAGATAGAACTAAGGTAGCTTTATTAATATTTTAGCTACCTAGCTACTAAGCGATTCTATAAAGTACTATTATAAGTAGGATATAATAATATAAGCTAGGAAGTAATTAAGAGTATTAATAAAGTATACTACTAATACTAACTCTATAGTAAGGTACCTAGACGATTTAAGTTCACGATCTATAATAATATTAACTTTAACTTTTAAGTAATTATTAATATAATATATATTAATTAGAAACCTATTCTCTACGCTATTAATAAAGCAACTACCTTCTAAGCTATATAATTTCTCTAGGATATATAAGTAAGTACTACCTAGAATATACTATATACTATATAGATTAATATATATATTAGTCTACCTAATATTATCTTAATAGACGCTAGTAAGAACTTTATTAGGGAGGAGTTTATTAATAATACTAACTTAATAGTAATTAAGGTGAATAAGGTACTAGTTAAAGCCTATAACTCTATTAGGAAAGTTAAACACTATTATATAATAGTCTAATATGCGTACAACGTTATCTATATAGATATTAGCTATACTACTATACTAGAGTATATCTTATAGATAGCTATAAAAGCTATTAATAATACTATAGGACCTAATAGACTTATTCTAATACTTCTTATCTTTAGTACGTACCTATAAATATTAAAGCTCTCTCTACCCTCTCTATTAGTTATAATCTATATAAACGCAATTAAGAAAGTAATAGTAGAGATCTATAAAATTAAGGTAGTGCGCTAGATTAATAACGTGCTTACTACTTATAATAGCCTAAATATTAGTAAGATACTTAAGTTATCTCTTTAAAGTAATATTAAGGTTTAGTATAAAAATAAAGGATAGACTAGCCTATATATACTACTTACTCTTAATAATAAATAGACTACTACTATTATAGACGTTAATAGTAGATAGATAATATTCTAGATAACTATCGTCCACCTATATTATTAAGATAACTCTATATTTATTAACTCTAAGAACTTAGATAAGGATAATAGAGATAAAGGAGTAGATATTAATAATAATAACTATACGCTAGAGACTAAACCTAAGTAAACCTACTACTACTATAGCTACCCTAAGGGATCTAAGAATAAACTAAAGATAGTAATAGATAATCCTATTAATAAGATCTATCTCGCGTAACGCGAATAAGATAATTATACTCTTATATAGAAATTGCGAGCTAATAGAAAGATTATAACCCTAGGCATACCCTTTAAGCTATCTATAAAAACTAAGATTAATATATTAATTATATATAGAGTCTTTTATTTTAAGTAATATAATCCTACTAAATATAGTAGAATCTATATATTTAAGTTATGTATTATTAATAAGGTAAAGGGTAAAATAACTAATTAGTCCTATAAGAAGTTATAACTAGTTATCTAAGAATACGTAGATAATAGTAAGAAGCTTATACTAATATAAAGCCTAACTATCTAATAAGTAAGCTAACGCGTTATTATTACCCTTATACTATCTATAATCTATAACGGGATAATCCTATAGCTCTAAGATATTACCTAGGTATATACGTAATTAGATAATTAGTTATAGCGTACTATTATTACTAACCTCCCTATATAACTTAAGGAGGTATATCTATATAGTACTATTATAGTTATTATTAAACCCTTATATAGTATTATAGAGGTAAGAGTATATTAGTAGTCTACTTACTTTAAATACTATATAGAGAAGCTCTAAATAGAGACCTCTACGTATAACCTATACCTACTTATCTCTAAGCCTACTATAGTAGGATTTAGTATTATAGGTATATAGACTAATAATACCCTTAATCTCTCTAACTAATAGTTTATAGATAGAGAGACTTAAGAGCTCTACTTTAGTACTAAGAAGAAGTAAGTACTTAATAGTATAGAGCTAATAGCCTTTAATAGCTATATTATTATACTCTATAATAGTGAAATAGTACTCTAGTAGAAATGCTAAGGCGATAAGTTAGAGCTTATATATAATTAAAAGTTATATATCTAGTAGTAAGTATGTAGCGCGTATATTATAATAATCTATTAACTAGAGGTAAGCTTTAACTTAGCTACTACTACTTAGGTAACTAACCCCTCTAAAGAAGAAATATCTAGATTAAATAAGTGAATTAAATAGTAGAAGGATAACGTTAACTATAGCCTTAACTATATATAACTTAATATAAATAGCCTTAAGCTCTTTACGTTTATTAATACCTCTTTTACTAATAATAAGGATATAAGCTTATAGATAGGATATATAATAGTTATAGGAAATAAGATTATAATAAATAGTACTAATATACTTAAAATCTATAGTAATATTATCTACTAGTTATTAGTTAAGTGTAAACGCGTTACCTAAAGCGTATTAGTATCTAAGATCTATATAATAGCTTATAGTATTTATATTACTATTACTATTAGTAGTACTATTAATATAATTATAACTTAACTTAATCGCCTAAAAATCCCTATCGTCGTATACACTAACTTACTATTATTATACGAGTACCTAGTAAAGCTTAGTATAACTAAGGAGAAATAACTAATAATTAATATTATAGCCCTCTATTAAGTATATAAGCGAGGAGACCTTATAGATATCTAATAGATTAATAGGCGCGATAACCTAGTAGACTTAATAATAAAGTCTAGCTCTAATACTATAATAGAGAATATTATTAATAGTAATAAGCTTAAGCTCTACGTATAAGGATAGGTTAACTATAAAAAGAACCTTACTACTACGAGTATAACTAACTATAATAACGAGATTATACCTAATAACGATATAGAGGTATAGGAATAAGTAATATAAGGGAGATAGATAGATATAGCGCTAGCCTAAATAGGAAACTAAGTATAAAACGGGATTTTATTTTTATTATTATAATTAACTATTTGCGACTAGTGCGATAGTTATCCTACTAATAAAGAAAAGATAGTTAGTATTAGGAGTTAAACTAATGCACGATTGGTTTACTAAAGGTATAACTAGGCCTAATACCTAATTAGGCTTAGCTATAGCCTTAGCGGCTCCTACGCGCGTATACGTAGGGTAAATATTATACGCGTACAACCTAACTAGAATTAATTATAATTACCTACGTACTAAAACTATAGTTTTCTAATTTAACTACACCTTTGCTATATTAATACTATATTAATATATAGCTATACTAAGAGTATACTAAAGACTCTTTTTAAGTCTTATATATACTAATAAATAAGATACTAGCTAATAGATTAATAAAGTACTTACTAAAGTAATAGTTTAAGAGGTTTAAAGGTTAACTAAACTTAAAAGATATAAAAAAGAAGTTTAAGCTAGAGTATTATAAGAGTAGAGTATATAGAGTATAAAGAAGAGTTTAAATTAAAGAGCTAAAGTTTTATTATATAAAAAAGTAATAAGCTTACTAAAGAGAGCTATTATATATAGATAATATATAAAAGCCTTCTTAGCTTATTTATTCTTAAGTAGTAGAGTAGTAGTAGTAACTTTAGTAGTAGAGGTAGTAGGAATAGTAGTATAAGAGAGACTAGAGGTAGTACTAGGTATAATAAGGTAAGATATACTAGAGTATATAAGAGGAAAGAAGAAAACTAGTAGAAGTAGTAGTAGAAGAAATAGAAAAAGAGTAGAATACTCTAGTATCTACTATATCCTCTTAAACTTTAGTATAAAGTAAAGTTTATACTTTAGCTAAACTAATTTAGAGGTACTAGCCTTTAGTAAATAGTAGAGAGTAGCTATAAGTACTATAGTAGTAGGAGTAGTAAGAGGACTACTAAAAATTAATAGTTAGTATTACTAACTATTAAAAGATAGGATAAAGCTCTATTAAGAGCTACTAAAGTATATTTAAGAGCTACTAAAGCTTATTTAAGAGTTATAATTAAAGCTTATAAAAGGAAAAGAGTTACTTATATAAGGTTATACTTATACCTATAGGTATAGTATATATAATATAAATTCTCTCTAATAGAGTTATAGTACTCTTTAGGAGAGGTACCTATTAAAGTACTTTTAGTATAGTTAAAGTAGAGCTCTACCTAAAGAGTACTATACTCTAGAAGAGAGGAAGAGAGTAGTAGAAGTAAGGTAGTAGGGAAGGTAGTAGGAGAGGTATACGTAGAGATAGAATAATAAGCTTACTTCTTCTTCTTCTTCTTCTTCTCCTTTCTCTTCTTCTTCTCCTTTCTCTTCTTCTTTATAGTATACTTCTATAACGCGTAGGCGTATAGAGATAACTAATTAAGTCTATATAGGAGTTAGTATAGAGCTTATAGAATAGGGATAAGAGCTAGAGAGCCTATAGGAATATATAGAGTATAAACTAAATAATAACTTATAGGACGTAGTATAGTAATTTATAAGGTTTAGTAAAGTAGAAAGCTTATAGTTTACTCTATATACGCACGTTACGTGCGCGCGCTAAGGCCTAAACTTATAATAGGTAAAATTATAAGAAACTAAGGTTTTAAGTAAGTTTGGATAGACCCTAAAAATTATAGCTGCGCAGCTCACCTAGGGGTATATTACAATTGAGCTTGGCTCAACCTCGGGTACAGAGATATTGGGTATACCTAATATCTACGAGCTTGACTGAATATAGAGGAGCGTAGCTCAATAGAGGAGCACGCGAGTACGCATCACATAAGCGAGCTGTTCGAGCTTCCCTTGTATATATATAACGCTCTCTCTACATAGCTTCAAATCAATGATCCATCTCCTACTCATTCCTGAGCTGCTCGACTCACAACACTTTCCTAGAAAGATTTCATTTCTAGGCGTCTACACTAATGTTAATTCCCGCTGAAAAAATCCACTTTTAAGTAGCGAACTATTTTCCTGACAATGAAATAGACCAACTCCTCTCCGGCGGTAGGTAAAAGTCTCTACCTCCTCTACAACAAGGCACAGAGTAGTTTTCCCAAATGTGCCATCTATAGATGAAATGGCTATGACACCAAGATCTTGTGTCTGTAATTCGTGACGGCTCTCCGACACATCTGAGAAGTCAGAAATACTCGAGCCTATTCTTCCGAGACGTTCGATCGTGTGCGACGATTTGGTCCAATCCAAGATCTCTTCCCATACGGTGTGGGATTTCGACTTGTTGTCGGTGTCGGTGACTTTGCGGTGAGAGGCGACAGGTGCATACATATCTATTCGATTCTTTCCCAAACGTTCGCCGATTATCGATATCGTGCAGATAGTGGTGTCCATGGCTTTGAGCGCATCTTGAAGCATACTATAGCTGGCCAGGCTTTTGAAATCACTAAATGAGTAAGACAACCGCCCCGAGTATGCTGCCCAGCTCCACGATGGGATTGATTCATCTGCAGTGACTCTCAAAGGAGTGTCAGCTCTATGCCAGAGTAGATCGCGATGGAGATTTCCACGCCAGAGCCCATTGATAAGCTTATCGTCGTTCAATTTCCTGCGGACTATCGATATGAATGCGGAAAGTGCTGGTAATCGGTCTCTTTCGAATGTAACCTTGAGTTGCGAAGCAGTCTCAATGATCGTATGCCATGCATCGTAAACATCCTGAACCTCCCTCAATAGCTTTGCTGGGCCGGTTAATCTGTCTGTTTGATCTGTTCTTTGAGAATGAGAGGCCTCTGCCGCTTCTGTCTTGCCCAAGAGAATATCGAAGCGGAGCCGCTCTGCCCAGATCGAAGGGTATTGATGTGTGTGCGCATCAGATGTCATGTGAGTCCGGCAGTTCCACACAATTCTCGATGACCCAAAAAGAATAGAACGAGGGCAAATAGAAAGCTCCTGAAGGGTCCATAACCTTGTAAACAGTGGATCGCTGGAAAGAGAGTCCCAATCCGAGGGCAAATGAGGTCTGAGGAAGATTTTCGCACCTGGAAGCGACCCGACAGTTTGTACTGTGAAGTTAAAGCATTTCTGATCAGATCGAATGTCGAGAAATCCAGCAGCGAGCGAGGCACTACTTCCGGCTCCTAGCGTCAAAGTGCAACCCTTTATGTAGCTTTCCATACGTTCAACTTCCTTGTGCCAGTCCTCCATGCTATCCTGGAGAATGCACAGCGAGTCTACGAATATATAGTCAATATGTAATGCCCGGGCTACCGCGATTGCATCTCTGATAGTCTTAGGCAGCTCAGTGATTTTGATCTCTTCCTGGAGACGTTCGTGATTGCTGTGATTAAGTCGAAGTGCGAAATCTCTACCCCAACAAGCAGATAGGAAGATGTATTTCGGTGGCTTCTCCTTCTTCATAGGACTCCTAACTACCTTTATGGTGTTCTTGACATAAAGAAGCCTTGTTGGAATCGTCATGTTCTCTAAGCGGCAGTCGTGGTGAGTCTCGAGGCAGAGCTTCAACTGATCACGTAAGAAGCTGATAGTTTCATCCGAAGACGGATCAGTGAAAAGTGGTCGAAAACTGGTCCAGTTCCGTTTCGATAGTGCACCGTCTAATTTATGTTAAAAATAGAATATTACTATCAATAGTATGTTGTTCTCACCTCTGGGGATATATATCTCAAACTCGCAAAGCGGCGTCCCAAAGCAGCCATTGCCATTTTGTAGCAGTTCGAGATATTTTCCTCCCTCCTTTTCAAAAAATCGGATTTCAAATCTCTCTGGGTCCCACTGGTCGTTACCAGAAGTCAACTCTTGGTAATCTGCCTCGTTGTCGCCAAATGCGGCCTCGAGAAAGGCCTTGCATAGCTGACATCCTGGGGTCCGCACTGATATGTAGATTTCCTCTCTAGTGCCGTGGTATTCGAAACGTTTTTCGCTAACTTCGATGTTCAGGTTGCTAAAAAAGTCTACGATGACCAAGCAGTACTTGCACATTGGCACTGACTCAATCTGTGTGTCAGTTGCACTACGGCCCAGGCGAGAGACCATATCAATGGCTTTCTCAGCACCAACCTCATGGATTTCTTTGAAAGTATTTTCCACCTCCGTCGAATCGTCTGTCAAATTGCCGGGTAAGATAGTTTGGTCCGGTATTGAGCGCTCGCTTCGATCGCCATCTGAATCCTCACTGCGCCAGTCAATTGAGGAATCGCTGTTGTAGAAACCCTCACTATCTCCATTTTCAGGATTATTGCTTGCAAAGCTTCCATCTTCGCTGTCGTTGTCTGGCTTAACATTCGAAGGAATCGACCTCATTGCAAAGGAGAATATATGCTCTGCAATATGTTCTTGTAAAGTCAGGCCCATATAGTCAAATAAGCCATCTTCAGACCATCGACATAGTGGGCAAGAACTGAATTTAAGCGGTTGTGGGGTTTCATTCAGCTGCGCTAGAGATTGTATCTGCTCTTCAGTTGTAATTCCAGCGTGTTGTCTCGTTGTCTGAAAATGATTAGTGTAGTCTTTCAGGGTATCAAATATTCGAGGATCTGAAGGACTGCACCCGTAGCATATCCACTGTCGTGCCGAATGCGCCTTTTCCATGTGTGCAAGCCACTGTATGGCTGACGGGTAGAATTCGAACGGTGAGGTGCAGCTTTCAAAAATACAAGTGTATGGCAAGACATCTTGCAAAATATGTTTTCTAGTGTAAATGTCAGTTGAATATACTAGAGCTTGCAGAGGGTAGATATAAGGTTGCAAAAACGTTCAGAACTTTACCTCCATCTTTTCGCGCTAGTCACAGTTGAGGGTAGCAAATTATGATTACATAGCGGACAAGGAATGAGCTTTGTATCCAAACCTTGCTTTGGAGCTAGTGGATAATTCCTGTACGACGTCGATATGGTTCTTGATCGGGATGATTGAATATACATGGAAGTATACGTGGAAGTGAAAGTGCTATCCAAATTCACGCTACTTGGTCGTTGATCAAAGATGACTTGTAGCTCTAGGACGCTGTAAGCATAGAATATCAGCAATGTAGATTATTCATACCTTGAGCTGTGTTGTGGTCCAGCTCTTGTTCCTGTTCCTTGTCCTGTTGCACAGCTAGATCTTGCTGGGCTTTGATGAACCTTGCCCTTCGTAAGCAATTTGCATCGATCATCCTCTGCTGTATTGCGGAGAGCCTTGAAGAATCCCTCAGCTTCTTTCTAATAATAGGCAGTATAGCCCGAGATAGTTTGTTAGACATGCTATCCTTGAGAAGAGTGTGTAGCAGTTTTGATTCGTAATCTGTCCAAAGAAGTAATTCTGTCAGAAAGCCTCGATATTCATGTTGACCCTCGTGATTGAGATTGAATGCCTCATCCTGAAGTTTCTTGATGAAGTCCCGGAAGCGGGCTTCAAGAGTCATTTTCCAAAAGTTGAAAGATTCTATCACGTGATCCACTTCCTCTTGGTCAAATCCTTTGGCTTCCGCATCACCTTCCCGATGCAGGTACATTAAATATTCTATTTTAACACTTAGTCTTGTATGATCTGCTCAACCCTTAGAAAAATGACCTGGTGGAAGGACATACTGAGAAGTTTTCGCGTAGTTGAGATTGCGGTTTCCACTATGTCAGTATCCTCATTGCCTAGTCCAGAGGGTCGGCATGTAAAACAGGTCGCGAGTTCCTCGATGCGGCGTAAGTGCGCTTTCAATGAAGGACTTGTGCTCTTTATCGTCTCGATAATCGTCCTTTCAGTAGCACCCATAGTTCGCTGAGGGTCAATTCTGGTCATAGATTGGTCCATGAACTCAAGGAGGTCCCAGCCCTTCGCACACGTAGATTGAATCCATTCTGGCCGCTTCACAGGGTTTTCAGTCCCCTCTACTTTGTCCAGCACCGGGTCCATTGTGTATGTGCGTTGTCCCGTACGAAACAAAATGTCTGTAAAGAGTTGAACTCAGCTGAACTCAATAGTACCCCGCGGCGTGGGGGCCACAGGCGCATGGTGCGGGGTTTACAGCTGAGTTTTGATCTTCGCATCAACTTTCCAACTTATGAGTGAGATTTAACATGACTTTCATAGTTTGAGCTACTCTTGGCGTTGTTTGCGGGCAGGGAAACAGTGTAAAAGCAAAAGGGCGCGATTTTGTCCTTGGGTGACTCCGTCCTCGTGGCAGTCATGGGCCTCCGACCAACCCAGCAGGAGCTGGCTAAGCGCTCCTTGAACAACTTGTCCAGCGCTGTCCAACAGCTCATCAACGATTTACCCCAACGAGATAAAGATAGCAAGGCACCAAAGTATAGGTTTTTGAGAGCGCTTGCGTCCGCGGTAACGAAGTTGAACAAACGCTTGACACCCAACTTGCTCCCTTCTCAGGGCTTTCGGGTTCTGATATGCCTCGAGACTTTCTATACATTAAGTTCTTGAGAATAATTATCATACGCAGACGCATCGAAGACAATTAAATGACTATACTTAGGGTAAAAGACTCGAAACACCATCTAGCTCGTTGCATCAACAGAGGTTTACGACAATGGAGGATTTTACTACAAGCGAACATTTTAAAAAAAGACTGATTGTATTGGCAGAGAGCAATCACCCACGGCAAAAAAGCACACGAGAGGCTTTTGTGACACAACTGACAGATATAAGCCGTGATATTCCCAGTTCCACTGACACCGGGGTCTCAAGCGAGGTTGATTGGAAAGCTGAAATGACAGCCATGTACGAGGCATTCTCCAAATATAGATTGTGTCGCGACAAAGACACCAATACGACCGAACCATTGGTCACCCAAATAGGTCTATCTGAGATTGATAGACACAAGGAGATGGGCATGAAGATCTCAGTTCTTATCCGCATTCATGTCCATACGAATTCACATGAAGACAAATTGGTCAGATCCTGGCGGCACATCAACATCGACGTCTTTCACCAAAAGTAAGATGTTCAAGAATTCGACTGTTCTTTGAAAAAGGGCACTGACAGGGATATAGCAATACGGCATTACCCCCTTCGCAATTGAGAAGTCCAGCCGCATCGACGTACAGTGCGATTGGTCAGGATCTTGGAGCAAGTATTCTAAACTCGGGGATCATTCGTTCTGGGACACTCACACCAAAAGAACAGTCAATACCATTGACAAGGGGAAAAGAGTTGTGTCGAACCCTTGATGGCATCCCAGCACAACTCCTTCAGCTACAGATTCGCAACGAGAAACTCTATTTCGTGAAGAAGTTACAGGAAACGACAAATTGGGTGCTAGATAAGCCTAGCGTAAGCTTGTCGACCGTGATTGGGCATAAATGTATCCGAGAGTCTCCTGAACTACGGATTTTGATCTGCTCAGCCGTGGCTCGAGCAGTATGGCAGCTATACGGCTCTGGGTGGTGGGAATCAAGTTGCACTATCGATAATTTCCGCTTTGTATGGTCCTCTTCCCATACAAGTTCCTTGCCGGATCTCTACATTGACAAGCCATTCTTCTACAACGACATGGACGAATTTAGAGATGACGATGGTTCTGCTGGCCTCTCTCATAAAGCACCAATGATTTTCGCACTTGGAATAATATTACTAGAGGTCGAACTTGGTCTGAGAATTGAAAACCACATTGACGAAAAGGCACGAGGCCCGAATGGTGCTATCCATCCTGATACGTATTTGCTTGCCGCTAAAGATCTGTGCAAGAATGACAATCGGTGGAAAAATGACAAGCGTGATCAGGATTTGCAAGATATCATTCTGAAATGCGTCACTGGCAGCTGTTTCCTATCATCGAATGGCCCCGAAGATATTCGACAATCCTTGTTGCACAACGTTGTTGAACGTTTGAAGAGACTAAGTACCACCAAAGCTGCTTCAAACAATGGAGAAGAATGTCGGATTCCAGATGCCTGTCAGGTATTTGGCGACTTCGTTGTCACAGAGCAACAACGAAATGATCCGGTCAACCCTTTAGATGCAGTGACCGAGCCTATCGTCAATGACTTGAACACTAGCCTACCAGACTCACAGAATGAGAGGTATGTAGATATATGCACACGATCGGCGAAATAAGACTAAAAGTGAAACAAGACTGCCGCCTTGCCCGCTACCTAGTCCTAGCTCGCTGGATCCTGTTAAAAGCCAACCTTCGTACGTATGACTTTAATATCAGTGTGATCTCGTGTATTGATTCGTGTAGACCCACACTACCGCAAAGCGATCTAGCTGCCCAAGTTGAAGCTGAACTAGCTGATTGTGACGGAGGATTGTCTACTGTTCCACCCACTAAGTAAGTGTGCCAATATTGCTATTTTTCCATGTTGTAGCACAGGTGAAAAATAATCCAAACATCGAAGGCTCTCAAACAGGCCTATCCGCATCCCATTTCTCCTCCAATCTTATAGTATGGAGAACTTCAGTGACTTATCTACCATTATGATATCGAACTGAAGCGCTCCGCGCTATATTTTCATAGAGAATGGGATGAGGCTCAGAGATGTGTGCAGCTTATATATCACTTTTGTTGCAATATGACCGTCATTCACCTAGTTCTGAGATATGAAAAAGCTTATAGGATGAAAAGTTCCCTCCAAGAGCCTGACATGTTTCAAACCTTGAGACAAACGTGGAGCAACAAGCTCAAGTATACTGATGGCGACGAACATCTGAGAATCGCAATTCTAGATACAGGAATTGATATTGGAGGATGCACAGCAGACTCGCAAATGCATGATGACTTCCGCCAAATAAGGGCTGTCTCATTTCAGAGTGGCAAACCTTGTTCTGATAAATATGGCACCCCGCAATGGGACCGCATTAAAGGAAGGCGCAATTTCTGCTTGGGCGATGAAATTGATGTCCAAGATCTGGACGGCCATGGCACAGCTGTAGCCGGTATTATTCTTCGACTTGCTCCTGAAACACACCTTTACATTGCCCGTATCTGTGTTGGAGATGTTAATTATGGGCGATCGGAAGGAGATAAGCATTCAGTGGAGAAGGATCAACCAGTCAAGCCTCCGCCGGGGAATATAAAGCGGGTAGGGAAATTTGAAGCTAAAACCGTCAATCAGTTCTAATAGTCTTGAAAACAGGCAATTGAATGGGCTATCGAGCAGCAAGTCCATATTATCAACATGTCGTTCGGTTTTCCGAGAGAAAATAAAGATGTTGAAGAAGCATTGAAGTTAGCGTACCAAAACAACATCCTAGTATTTGCGGCTATGTCAAACGGTACGAACTATAAGCCTGCAGTGTGGCCAGCAAAAGAACTCCAACTGTGCATTGGAATTCATTCCTGCACAGTGGGTGGGAAGCGAAGCTCTGATTTCACACCAAGATTGGTCGACAACAATCCAAATTTTATCGTCCCAGGAGAAAATATCCCTGTCCACTGGCCATCTTCTAAAGGAGGTGGCTTTCGGTACGCGCATGGAACATCATTTGCCACTCCAGTCGCTGTTGCGATGGGAGCGCTTATCCTGACCTTTATAAATCAAGACGCCTGTGAAGATGACAGAGAAGACTTTGCTGCCAGTCAACAAGAAGTTAGTCTCGACGATCTGGGCAAACCTTGGAACATGGCAAGAATATTGTCAGAGGTCAGTTACTCTATTGACATAAAATACTCTTCCATCAGTCCAGAACTTCTTTGGGAGGGGTTTGAAGGCGACGGTGGGCTGCAGAGCCGGGAACACGCATGGAAGATAATCAAGAATTCTTTAAAGCCACTGCTGTTGCGTAAACCAAGGCATCACAGAAAAGCACTGAGTCAATAAGAAATGAAAAAAAGTTAGCTCGAGCAAGGACTTCTGCGATGAAATGTGCATGTAAATTCTGACATAATGATACACGAAATTCACGTGTTGCTTCGCGAACAATATCACATCAAATCTATGAAGAGCACGACGACCGGATTCACTTCAACATTGAGACATGCGAATAAGGGTCTTTCATTATCTTGTAGTCGATTAACCAGAACATTCGATTATCTACTATTTGGACGCTGGGATACGAAGACAGTACATGCCTTCTGGTGTTTCGTCCTTCCGCTTCACATTATCAAATACTGGTATATACTCACCATCCTCGTCCTCTTCAGCGCCACCCTCAGCATCATCACGATACATCGTTCCATCCGTGACGTCTTTTCCTTCAATCCATTTGCCTTTCGAAGAAAATGGACTCTTCGAGTAGATGAACTCGCGGACACGATAGGCAAAATCGCAGTCAACTTCTATCTCTCTCTCGATGGATGTCTTTCCGTGCTTCCCGCCGGAGATCTCGGCTTTACCTTTCGCAGACCCGTGGGCAGATCCTTCAGCTGACATGCCACCGGATTTATTGCTCTCCAGTGTCTCCTTCAAGTTCAGCTTCTCGGCTGTGGAGACTCCGATGATGACGTAGACTTTCTTGGAGAAGGGCATCATCCCTTTCGAGCCGTCATTAATATACTCCATGACTTTGAGGTCCGCTAGAGCTTTGTCCATGTACGTTTTCTGGGGCATAAAGATTTCCGCGCGTACATTCATAGCTTCGACGACCGTCTCAGCACTGTTGGACTTGTCCCCATGAATTTTGAGCGCAGCATCTACAATCGGGTTGCCGGGTGCTTTTACTTCAAGAAGAGCACTGAGATTGTTGGATAGTTCGCTGGTAATCGTTGCCCGTACAGCTAGAGACTCGTCCCGAACATTGGATGGCCGCTGAATACGTGTTGTTGTAGAGGCAGTGGTGGTTGAAGGTTCCTTGTCCGAAGGTTCCTGATTGCTGGAATCAGGCTTCATGGGTGCCCCATCTGACTCAAGATTGAGTGAGGACTCTGGGTTCTTGGGATCTTTCAGAATACTCCCTAGCACAATCATCGTGCCTGGAGGCTTGGGATAGCGGGCGACAAGCCATACCATATCACCGGCCAGTTCACCTGGTTTGGGAGACATACTTGGATACGAAGAGGATTTCTGGAAGGCAGGACTTTTAATTTCGTAAGGCAGACCGAGAGTGGGCAGACCCTGAAGATTGATGACGGAAAGACGTGGTCTTGAGATCCATAGGAGCTGGAGGAGCTGGCAACCCTATGCCGCGGGGCCAGGATCGTCAATCGCTGCCTACTGATGCATGGGACCGAATCCGCCATGAGTGGCTGAAACTTGCTTTTCTCAGCCTTGCACCTCATTTAAGTCAATTCCTGTTGATATTCCCGAAGTATTTGAGCGCTTTTTTTGTGAGGAGAATTGAAATATGCTTCTAATAGTCCAACAACCTTTCCGAATACTCCGAGAAAACCTCTATTGATTAACCACTGCATCATCTAGACACGGGATCTTGCGATATGTTGAGGAGAAGGCGCTTGCCTCAATTCATACAGCGGGGTTTGCAGGATTAGCTGCAGGAGCTGAAAACCATGAACCAATCACATCCCAACGACACCATGAGGTTGATTCTCAAAACCAAAGCAAGGCTCCTTACAAACCATCTCTGCACTACCACAACATGCAAATACGACGAGAAGGAATGATCATACCAGGTTGTATCAGTGGTCCGTAACCAGACCACCGTGCCACCGGACAACACGAGGTTGTGATTGGACTATTGCCGAAGAAGGATACCAAGCGAATACCGCGAACATACTGGTACTACGTATTTTTCGGAACTATCCCTTCGTCCGCTGGTTGCTGCCTTCGCTTAATTTACGCCATTAGGTAGTACTAGCTGAATAATAGAGCCAATCACTGTACGTGCTGAGGCTTACTCAGTATCTCTAATCCTAAGAAAGGTATAACTCTGTCTTAATGCTTATATAAGGTGGCTTGTGAGCGTAGGCAGTGAATATGATTGGTTGAATACGCCACTTTTGTTCCCAATAGCGTAAAATTAAGCGAAGGCAGGAACCAGCGGACGAAGGGATACCTGACCCTTTCCGCACAACTTCTCTTATTTCAATTTTTGGTCCAGTGTAAACATGCCTTGCCCTCAAGCCGTAGTAAGCCACACTCAAAATCATCACGCCGAAGTACACCACTATAGACCAGTTAAAGTTCTGCACCGTGACTGTGGCTGTCGGGGGCCAGAAGCTGAAGAACCACCCAATGAAGCTGTGTAGAAGTGCGAGAAGCGTAATGGGAACGCCGAATTTCACCAATCGAAAAAGACCCCAAGCAATATCCTCTACCGGAGTTGCAATCCATCTCCAGAGCATCACTGTCGCAGATACGATGAACGCCGAGTAAAATCCTCCAACAGTCAAGCCTATGAGCGCGTCTAGATTATGTTTATGAGTGTGAACGTTCTCCATTGAGACCTTAGATAGAACTTACAGAAAGCAGTGGTACTAACTAAAGGAATTAGCGACAACAGAATCGATATAGTCGCTGTGATTGCGATAGAATACAACGGAAGTGCGGTACGTGGCTTGATTCGAACTACAAATCGTGAGAAGGGTACACCATCTTCGCGCGCAAAAGCCCACAGCATTCGCGATGCCGAGGCCAGAAGTCCTATTGAACCAGAGACGCCAATGGTAATGAGTATGGCTGTCTATGGACATCTTAGTCATGTGCACACTTCAAAGCCAGAACACTCACGAGAGCTGTAGTAGCGGGTACTGAATCTGTGATTCGCGCAATGATGACCATGAATGGGTGCGGAAATGTGCCACTTAAAACTTCATCTATCGAGCCCATACAGAAGAAGATGGTAAGCAACAAGGCGAAACCGGTAACACCATTGATAAAGACTGTGAGAATCATGGCGCGGGGTATTACGATGGCAGAATTCTCAATTTCTTCGGCTGTAGGATATGATTAGTCGATCTTTGCAGACTTACAGATTCTTGACTTACCCATATGAGTCGCGGCATCCACGCCGAGGAAGCCGAACATCAGTGTTACAGCACCCACAAGTTCCGATTTTGCATTGATACTAAAGCCTCCACCATTTATAAATGTTTTGAAAACCACATTGGCTGAATTCTTTGGCGCCAGGTGGAGCAGCACTATGAGAAATGTAAAGAACCCGACAATATGTAAGATCAACATCAAAGTCTCGATGCTGGGTAGGATCCGTCCAAGGCAGGCGTTGACAAAAACAGAGATTAGGATAATTGCCTAGAATATAAGGACAGCATGCTACATCTGCATGTGATAGTCCGGATAGTGAATGATACGATACCTAATGTCACTGTGGGCATGATCCATGCTACGGAGGCGCATGCAGCTTGCCACGCAAGAACAGTTATCTACCCGGTCGTATACGAAAGGAAATTCGACCAATTTTTTGGTGCTATGATAGTAACCTAATTGTACTAACCTCTAGATAGCGGAATCATCGATGCCATTTCAGCCATTACAAGGACTTGACATAATACTCCAAATATGACCACAGGGTAGGCTGCTATAGCCCCTGTCGGGCCTCTATTAACAAGTAATGGGAGAAAGTTGATGATCGAACCTTCCTAGGTAAGCACTGCGCTGTAGTTAGAATGCGTGCTTCGAATGAACGATTGTTATACTCAGCGTGCAGCCCAGACCGAGAATCGACCAGAAGCCAAAGTTTCGCTGTGGAGCGTAAATAATGAGTCCTTGGCCTTATGTCTTAAGTAGAATTACGGACCATGTATTGCTGTCGCTTTCCAAAGCGAGCGAGTATTTCTGCGTCGTTGGATGAGTACTCATGTCTGGGTATGTCTTCAATTTCATTTGCGCCATTGTCTAGGGGCGGCCCTCGTAAAAGTGATAATATACTCCTCATTATGGCTTGTGATATGATCGGAGTCAGTGTGTATTGACACACACTTTGTCGTGAGATAAACTCGGCTTTGCGACACTGTGATTTTGCTGTGAGATAGGTTCAGTGCTGTTCCACATCAATTTAATGAAAAGGCTTTTATATGTACAAGGGTGAAAATAGCTGCGCTAATAAACCAAAATGCCTCAACTGGAGCCTTCATTCTGGTGTTCCATACAATAGGAGTCGGCGAGTGAGATACCATGTAGCTTGCAATACCTCCTGAAGTATGGCGGATGCCGTGTAACATTGTGTATAGCACCTCATGTGTGATGCCAATACAAATATTGATTCACCGAATCAATGTATGATGATGTTCTGGGCCTAGTACCTTTTTGCGCAACTCCATCACCTGAAAACCAAGCTCCTCTGCCTCGGTCAACTGACCTTGGCTATAGTATATTGATAAGAGATGAGCCATACTCGTCAAAGTTGAGAAGTGCTCCAGGCCTAATAGGGCCTTGCGAGCCGCTACTACTTGCGCCTAGAGCGCTTTGGCCTCGTCCAATCGACCTGAGTTATGGTAGGTAACTCCTAGATTGCTCATGCCACTAAACGTATGCAGATGATTTTTCCCTAACACTCTTATACGAACGTTCATTACGTGGACTAGCAACTCTTCAGCATCTTAATACCGGCCCTAATTGTTGTACGTGTGTACTAGGTTACCAATACTAAGGAGAGTGTCGGGATACTCAACACCAAGCACCTTCTTGCGCACTTTTATTACCCGTTTACCAAGCTCTTCAACCTTCTTCCACCAGCCTTGACAGTTGAATAAATATACCAAGTTGCTCATGCCAACGAGAGTATCCAGGTGTTCCCGCCAAGAACGCGCATTCGAAGTTCCATTACTTGTAGCCCGAGCTCTTCTACTTCCTTCCATTGCAACAGATCACTATACGTCATAGCCAGATAACTCATAGTAGCTAGTATCTCAGGATCCTCTTCACCAAGAACTCTTTTCTAAGCCTCCATCGCCCTTAGCCCAAGTATCTTAGACTCTTAGAACCGGCTTTTGTGCGTAGTATATCAGAGCCAGCTTTGCAATACTTTTTAGCGTATCTAGATGCTCCACTCCAAGCAAGTTTGTCCAAAACTCCATAACTTCCCTGAAAAATGTCTCCACCTCATCAAACCGACCGTCACTATAATAACACATTGCAATCTTCCATTCTAAGTCAACCCTACTAGCATTGTCCTTTATAACGAGGTTCGACTCCAAGACATAACGTGCGTAAGGAAGATACATTCTCTACATAGCCCTATTCCTATATTTATAGTCCAGAAACACCTCTTCCAATCGCGCTACAGCTTTACGAGTCCATTCAGTAAGCACTCCTTCGTTCTAAAGCCAGTTCCAAACTATAAGGTACACAAGTCAATGCAAGTCAAGTACTAAGTCTTCTAAGCGCCTAGTAATAAACTAGTAAGCGCTTAATATTCCAATCAAATCCATCTCCTTCTTTTGCAATGGTCCTAGCAGAAGGAGAAGCTGAGGAACATCTTTATAGTCAATACAAGCCATAAAAAACATATATTCTACTATAAAAGGATCGTATTACTAGATCTATCTAAATGAGATCAGTTAGGTCGTGGCTACTAGGTTTTTCATATTAGAATATCTTGCATCATCCTCGAATTCTTCAGTAAGGAGCTCGATAATCTCTTGCTCTTAGTAACCTACGAGCACTAAATAATCCGCTAGGGTAATCCTAGTCTCGTTGATATATGCGGCCACCTAAGCAATAGCTAGTAGGAGATAAGTAAGCCATTCAAGCATCACTTTCGTATCCATAGGTCTAGAATCTACAAGACCCTTATAGATTAGGAAGTTCCGCAGCATCCGTGTAGCTATCTCTTTAGTCACCTAAGGTACTTCAATCACATTCTAATAAGTGAGCTTTACCCCGACCTTCCTATCTCGCGTAGTGAAAATAACTTATCCATTCTTATTCTAAGGAATATAATCAATTAACTAAATAGATTGCTAAGCTCTGGGTTTCGGCTTCTCAATCCACATATTGATATCGTCGGCATTATTAAAGACTAGGACCTAATAGCCTGCGCTATCCCTATTTAGGAAGTCCTGCACAATTTTTTTAATGTCTACATCCTCACCCCCAAGACCTCGAATTCCAAACTACCAAGCAACAGCATGATATCCTTGATCCAAACTCTCTATACTAGTAGCTTGAATCCAAATAATTGAGTAATACTTATACTTCTCCCTCAGCTAATAGAGGAACTCCAATACATGCTACGTCTTTCCCACTCCTCTAAGCCCAGAGACTGCGGCTTTTTCAAATTGATTGTTGGTAAAGAGCATGTTTTGAAGTTCAGCAAGCTCAGACTCACGATCAGTGAAACGAATATTCCTTTCAAACGGCACAATCCACTACTTGACTTGGTGCTGGAGATCTGGATTCATGTTAATAATGGGATTTCTCGAATGGATCTCGATCTCAGATTAGAGGCGACGAAGCGCATAGTGTTCTCCTTCACCATAAATTACCAGTATATAGACGCCGAAAATACCAAGCAGAGAATACACCCTATCTTCCTCGAATGTGGTCTCTCTATTTGTCCTCCAGGACATCCTCTCGTCAACAGTAAAGTAAGAAAGAGGAGTTCCTCTTAGAACAGAGACGGGGATTCTCGTAATTTCGGAAATCTGTTTTTCCAACGATTTCTTAGAACCAAGCAGTTTTCCTTCCCGGGAAAAGAATTCGACTGAAGGAGGAGCAAGAAGCTCTTGAAGAGTCCAGCCTCGGGCGAACCACCGGCTCTGTCGTAGTTGTGAGTCTCGATAGTTTGAATCGTTATTTTCCAAGTGTACAGAGACGTCGGTAAGAAGCACGTAGCATTTAGTCGAACGTTGATACCAGTTAAACATAGAATTGATGGCCTCGCTCAGTTCAGCGCTGCTGGACTTATCGATGCAGCAGGTATCAACCCAGAAGTATTGCAGTCTGTCCTTTTTCGCCTGCTCACCGCAGAAGAGGAGTTTGTCGAAGGCCGGACCGCTTGTGATAGATTTAGTTGTTGTACAACTAATGACGTCATGAAACGTAGCCTCGTGATGACTGCGCCAAGTGTGGGACAGGGTTGCGTAATTGGGAACGTCGCGCTCAACAAAGGGGATCAGGCTGAAGCTTCCATCGTTGTTTATTCGCAAAAGGCGCATTTTCTGACTTGATACGATTTATCTGGTCTTGAGAGCAAATGAAAGGGCACTTGAAGAGCGATGCGTGAGATCCTGCTCTGGTTTATACACTTTCTCCTATGGGATGAACGCTGTTTATGCGAGTAGTTGCGCGTTTAGGGGGGGCTGGGCGCTTAGGGTGGGGCTAGGCGCTTAGCGACTACCCACGTCTTCGGAGCAATCTTACTCCTACAAGGCCCCCGCATGAGCGGGTTTGTAGCGCGCCACTCGCACAGACAGTATTTGTATGGAAAAGGTCGATTTGTATAGAAACGCACAGGCGCGGGCTACAAACCCGCGCATGGGGGGCCCTTGTACACCCTTCGCCCTCGCTAAGCTATCCATACATGTAAATTAATTGACTCATGCATATCTTCTACAAGAACGCTCTGTTGGTGCATTTCCGTATTAACGTACTCCACCGGCGAGTTGAGCACACGGGTTACTCTACCGAGGCCTACCAAAATCACGATATACCATCTCCGTTTCATTCTTACATGTGCGCGAATTATGTCACTGCCCACAGCGTCTTTTGAGGTTGATTACTTCTTATTGACGCGCGCCTTCTTCCCTTCTTCCCACCACTAAGGTCGCCGAACCCCTTTTGGTGCAGTTAGTTGCATGCCCTCTTAACCGTTAATATTCCCAGCGCCTGTACTCGCTTCCGTTCTCGATGTCTTCGGCTGCAGCTTTAGTCTCGGTTCGTGCCGTTCTCGAGGAGTCGCATGCCGTATTGAGGTCGTGGGTGTGCTGTCATTCGTTGCTGTTCCGCCTGCCTATATCACATTAACGTGTGTAACGACGCGCGCGCTACGGTGAACTTGATTCAAACCCTGCTGCTCTTGCATCAGTTACTCCACCCAGATTTTCAAGCGCGAAGCCGGTCACACGACTCGTATGCTGAGCCTCTGTCACACTACATAATCACTCTGAATCCACCCAACCACAACCCTAGTATACTTGCCATCCACACTGGTCGGCCTGACTTAGGATACTCGCCGCACTGGCCAAGATGCTCCGCCTGTCAATTGTAATCCTTTCTCTTCTTTGGGTTAACAGCAAAATACAAAGTGCCTCATCGACGATCCTAGAGCCCGCTTCCCCCGTTAGGATCCTATTGGCTCCCTCTGAACGCTAATGCGAGCGTTTTTTTGCTTTCTTGCGAACAGTTAGTGACACGAATTATAGAGCATTGAGGCTGTGCGCTGGTGGCGTTCTTGGCAGAAAACAGTCGAACTGTCAAACTTGGGGTTGTATGCTTTACTTCCTCATTGCGGTAGGTGGCCTGAGCTAAAGTCTGTGCTCGTGACGGATAACGCGTCCTTTCATCGTACTAAACGGCTTGAGTAAATGTGTCTCGAAGCTGGACCATCGTCAGCGAGGCGCAATATCGCAGCTTACCCGGGTGTGTGAAGAACTGCTATATAGCAACGAACCAAGGATCGACGGTCGTCGGTGATCGAGTCGGATCGCAACTTAACTGCGGTGTGAAATTCTTCAGCTTTGCCCAAAATGCGTGCTACTGCGACCCCACTCGCGAACCTATCGCTACGAATTATATCTCCAACTGCGCCAGCTCCTGTTCAGTAAGCAAAACCGATGTCGATTCTGCTGTTGGAATTTATATCAGGTATTGTGCAAGTCATGGCGGAAACTTGACATTGCCGGCTTCCGCCTCCGCAACGACGACGCAAGGTTAGTTTGGCATGCGAAGATAATTCAAAAAGACTCAACTGACGTGGCTACTCTTCAGGAGCCTTCTCTCCAGGAGCCATCTCATCAGGAGCCTCGTCTTCGACACCAGCCATAAACGCAACGCCGGCGCCGAAGAAGAATAGCAATGCTGGAACAATTGCCGGCGCGGTCGTCGGTGGGATTGGCGGACTCATCCTGATTCTTGTTGGTATCTATTTGGTGCTTAAGAAGATAAGGAGGGGAGACACAACCTTTACTAGTACCGATCAGCGAGCAAAAATGGTTGAGCAAGCACCAACATCAGCACCGGTGCAGAAATTCAACCACGAAACTGCAGGGGATGGAGAACAAAAATTCACTTCATGAAGCCTAGAGGAAAGTATATGTTATATATTCTCTAGGATGTTAGCATCTATATGGTGTGGCATAGAATAAACTCATGCATCAAGGGGCCCAGGGCTCGACCCGCAATCGAGGGATGGGATAGAGCTACATCGTGCTGCTGCTCTATGTGGTGAGAGGATGGATTCCTGATCTCCCTGATAGCTACTTGGCCCTCAAATACTCCGTCGGTACCCAAGATAATCCGCATTGACCCCCGATCAGGTGTGAGTGTCACTTTGCTACGCCACATCTACCTCCCCAACTTCAGAGCTTGGTCCCTATAAGCTCTCTGCGCTGCATCCATTCCGTCCTCCCCAACTTAACGTCTCCGCAACCCTCTCGCTGTCCCTCTCAACTCATAATTTCCACCTCCAGCCCTACAGCATAGGCTGGCTGATCTAAAACCCGCTGACGCATATTTCATTCTTAGCCCGAAACACTCCCCCCTTTTATCAACTATGGGGATATTGACGCTAAAACGGTACATAGCTTATATGGGATGTTCGATTATGTCAGCAAGAGTTACGTTGCTGTGTTGCAACCAGCTCGTGGTTGACATGTTGGGTCAGTGGTTGCCACGCACACGCCGTATTTGCTGCTGCAGAGAAGCTGCGAAGAAGCTGCCGAAAGCGGGGCACGCAGCGAAAAGGTTTGCGCGTGCTTCAGGTCGAAATGGGATTCCGTTGCGTCGATCAGAGAGTCGCTGGTGTTTGACGTTAAAGGCTGCTGCAGCGCGTCGCAGGCTTCGAAATTGGCCAGATATAAGAGTTTCAAGGGCAAGTTCAATTCCGCCTTCTTGTTCAATTAATATCGCGTTAGGTTGTTGAGTCATTTTAGCTCAATTGTAATGTTGGTCATGCCAAAGAAAAGTGGCCGTCTCGGTGGTGCTTTACGTCAATATCTTCTTTACTTATTGCTTTCTAGCATTGTAATCTAAGTAAAGCCTTATCAACATACGCACCAATAATACCACTCGCCTTACGCAACTTCCCTCTACTCCCACATCCCTTCCAGGCACCTCAAAGTCTTACTACTTCTGAAACCAACCCTGGTTACACTGCGAGTCTGTGTCTCTAGCATCATTTCCGTTCTCTTGAATACTATCCAGCTCGACAGCCTCCGATTCATTATCTGTAAGGTGTGCAAAAGGATGTGTGTCATCGGTGACACGGGATCTCGACTGTATAATATACGAACTTGAAACACGGTAGCTTGAGTGATTTAGTCCTAGCGGACGGTCCCTACTCTTGGCTACCGACACAGTGGCTACATTGACTTCAATGCCAGTCCACATCATCTCATCGCTTTCATTCCAAGTGACGTCAGGGGAGGTGAGATCGAGTGCAAGGACGAAAGTGAACCGCACGACGGATACTGAATAGAAATAATTTAGCTGACTGTCGCGGCAGCAAGAAGTTGAGGCGAAGTTAGGTTTTCCCGTAACCAGTGCCAATAACTTTCTCGAGAAGAAAACCGGCTAGCTCCGTCTGTAGCCAATAGGCGTCGATATTCAGCTTTGAATGCGATAGTTATAGCACGTGATATATGTTGTTAGCGCCACCCCACAAGTTGGGCCCTTTACCAATACCGCGATGCGATTATAACCGGAGCTTTATTGCGTAAATCGTACTGGTTGCACTGCCACTCACACGGATCGTTGATTGTCCAGTATCACGGAAGAGATCAGCTAGGCGTAAACCGGATTCAGTGCAAAGTTGCCACGGGCAGCCTGGAATCGACTGCTGGTAACATGACGCGCAAAACGTACAATAAGACATAGCGCTTATGTAAGAATCTGGTCTAGTGCAGCAACTACTGTGACCACGTTCCCTTGCTTAACCCCGTCTGTGGATTTGGAATACCAGCCGAGGCTCGAAGACAGCTCGATGAGATTGTCGCTGTACAATCCCGAAGCAGGAACAAACAGAATCCTATATCCGGTACGTTAATACTCGTTTTTTTTGGAATCAGAGACATGTATCATACCGTTCTTCGGACGCCCCGAGACCCCGAAGTACGGCATTGGTGGCTCGGACTGAATCTGTGTACGCAGCTTCAGACCAGTCGACTTCGTCCCTAGGCAAATGTGAGAGACTAGATGTAAAAGACCTGACGAGACGCACATCTTATTGATTAGAACGACTACTTTCTTGTGGGCAAAGTGTGTTCCCATGCTGATCAATTGATCACCAATCTCTTGAAGCTGCTTGTCTGTCTGACGAGGCGTGACGATGAGAAGGAGGCCGTCAGCGTTAGATGTTTTTCCTTGCGCTGATTTAGTAGGAAAATGTCTGCCTAGAAGCCGCATTTAGATTGAAGCACGTACCCGTTACGGTCACCCTGTTCCCGGGCGTATAGAAATAAAGTGTTTCGTTCCTTGCTTTGATCTCGTTAAACGCTTTGGCGTATCCGTTATTGCCCCCCTTCTCGACTCTCTCCAGAGTCGGCATATCGATGCCTCCGCACTAAGTCGTTGTAAGAAACTTAGAATATCTTCTAATGCTACACCATACCTTGTAGATGAGATTGCCGATAGTCGTCGCTTTTCCAGCGCCAGGGCTTCCAAGAACGGCCAGTATCTTGCCCGCGTCTGACATTCTGCTGGTATATATATCCTGCGAGAAAATGGATGGCTACGGTGAACAAAGCGGAGTTTCCACGACAAGTAGCTAGTACGCGCGCGATCAGGTTCTTGCCGATATGGTCACACGCTCAGCTTAGTTGCTCTGACTACGTGCTTCAGGTGGATGTGCGATCTCGAACGAATTTGTTTGAACAAGTGCCCTGACGAAGCGGCCTTATTCCGGACTAAATTCCAAGTGCTAAATTTAAGTACTAGTCTTCAGCCTATCCCCCCCTCCCCTCTCCTCCCCAAATACTTTACAACTGAACATGCTCCATTGAACTTGTTTACATTTATCCGTCTATGAAATCATTTCGGAGCATGCTACTCTCTCCCAATGAAAAGGCAGTTTTGCCGATGGATGGAAACTATCATGTTGATCCATGCAATCCAATGAATATGGTGAAATACCTCGATGCGTGGTATCCTCCAGGTATATCCGAAGCAGATATGATATGGGGTGGCAATACGGCAAAGCTAGTGCGACTTGCAGATGGAACTGTTTTGAAGTACGTCTGGGATAGGGGCGATGATCGCGCCAAAAACTGTCTTGACATTGAACACTCTATCCTCTCCATGCTGGGCAGCCATGAAAGGGTTGTCAAGTACTTGGGAAAGCACGAATATGGTCTCCGATTCCAATTGGCAACTAATGGTGACATACGTCGGTACCTATCAAGTCACGAGCCTGGCGAGATTCTAGAGCAGCTACGGAGGAAATGGGCGAAGCAAGCGGCCGGGGGCAGCACTGCAACCTCTAGCGCGGACGAGGAGTCGCAGGCGCCTAGAGTTACTCGTTCTTATTCGTTCTCCACGCTGCAAGGCGGCCTTTGTGGCCCAGGCCGTATCAGTGCTAGTTGGCTGGGTTACTAATATAGACTAGCGTATTCCGTTCACGAGGCAACGCCGTCATGACCAAAATAGACTGTCCGCACCTCAGCAGGCTCACATACACACATCCAGCGAGCACGCTGAAAGGCCTGCCGCATACTGTTCTTTCTTTCTTATCCTCTTTGCTCAGTTTCGGCAATTGCGCCTGCTTGCGCGCTGCATCCAAGGCTCCCTACATCTCCAGCCGTATCTTTGCCACTGCTCCCCTGCGCCAGGCTGGGCCCTCAATGACAGCAGATTAGATGTGCGACAATAATGACGGCCTCAGACAGGCTTGAGAATAGCACTCAATGCGCGCGGGTTGTGGCTCACAGTCATCCGCACAAAGCCCCCATTAGTAAGATGCGGCAACTACAGCGACCCCGCAGCAAGCGACCATATATACACCCAGCCAATAGTTCCACTGCCTGTAGGCGTGCTGGGAGACCGCGACTACCCTCCGACTCATTTTCCTCACCCTCGCGATCGCGTTTTCGTTACCCTACGATCACCTTGAAACGTACCCACCACTCCGATGTCGCTGCAACCGATCCGGGGCACACTGCACAACTGTGGAAGAGCGTCATGTCATATGCCACCGACACAGAGAGTTCAAAGGGAATGAAGAAGGCGAAAAGCACAACGTCAACATCAGCCTCGACGTCCGGCCAGCGCTGGCGGCAGACACCTCCCACATCTGAGCCGTCAAGTTTCAGGACTAAAAGAGAAACGGCCGCCAAAGTTACTGATGCGGACTTCATGGAATCAGTTCTAGAGCCACACGGGATCACGATCCAGAATAAGGGTGTAAACAAGGACCTATACAAGCACTTCCGTCTCCGGGAACTGCCCCATGACCCCAAAGGCCGCCTCGATGCATACAAAGAGATGTTCACGCTTGACAGCTGGCTAGAACCTAACACAGAGCGCATCCAACGGGAGTACAAGGCTATGAGGGTATATGAATGCAACGAGGCTGAACATTCGGCATACGCCTTGCACGACATATTCCTTGACGAACCTCGGCATCCATGGCTCCCGGAGGAAGATGGCGATCAGCGCTGGCTACCAGCCCGTATGCTGCAGCTTGTTCGGAAGCCGCCGCAGGATGAATGGCTCGCTCTCCCACTTATTAGTTCACCTAGGAAACGATACGAGTGGGATATTCGCCCAGACTGCGCGTATTACGTTTCCCTCCAGGCCTTCCAACCTGGCTTCCGTCCTAGCGTTCGGAAGCATGCCTCTGTCGTGCAGAAGAGAGCATTTTGCCCTTATCTAACTATCGAATTTAAGAAGGACGAAGAGACTCTCGCTACGGCCCGCCACCAGGTTGCAGTCGCCTCGGCAATAGCATTGTATAATCGTTATCGTCTGAAGAGCTGCGCACTCCAGATGAGCGCGGGAGAGTGGTTAGAGGAGCATAAGAGTCAGATGCGCCACTACTGTATTACATTCACTGGGTCGACTTGGGACTTGTGGTGCACCGTACCGAAGACCTTCGAAACTTGGACTGGCTGTGACATATCCACCATATACTCTGGCGACTGCTGCATCCTTGCAGGCGTTCAGCAGCTGGTGAGTATCATTAACGACATTCATTACTGGGGACTGGCGGTCCATGGCGGGTCCTGCAAGGCCGACATTGCTGCCAAAATTCACTCAGATCCTGATGCGGACACCAACGACATCACTTTGCTGGAAGATTAAAAGATACCCACTGTTAACCTGAGGGCGGCATAACAGTGCTAATTCGCCTTGTGCATATTAGCTGGATTGCCACTGGCGATATGGTCTGTCGGTATGTCATGAACGACAACAGACCCAGAACAAACGATGGCGCCGTTACCAATTCGCACTCCGGCCCCAACGATGCAGCCGTCACCAATATGGACGTTCTCGCTCATGTAGATCGCTTCAGCGACTTTGGTGCCGTAGCTTCCTTCTAAAGCTTTCGTGTCAGTTGGTGTTCTCAGAGTCGTGATGGTGACACGCGCGCCAATCTTAGTGTTCATTCCGATGGTAATCCTAGCCGAATCAAGTAGTTGGCAATTAGGCCCAATGACGACATTGTCACCGGTAGAGACGTTGTAGCTATAGTTATAGTGAAAAGGCGTGGAAACGTGTGCACTACCAGCAATATACATCAACGTCCAGGTCCGAGAGGCTCTTCCCCAGGCATGAGGCCCGGTCCTTTGGTATCTCGAGTCCTGGTCTTCCCGCAGCCACCGCGATATCTAGCCTCTATCCAGGCCCGTCTTCCGGCCGCTCTATGGCATCCCTAACTCTCCGAGCTTGGTTCCGCTATGAAGCTAGTACGGCTGTGTTATTGCGCGATGGGCTGTTCGCTCGGCAGGGGCCTCAAGTAGCACCAGCGCGCTCGCATTCGAGGCCGCCCCGGCCGCTAATACGTTGTGTGTAGGATTCGGTGTCGCTATTGCGCCTCGGACGCTTAGGACCGGTGGTGCGCGTTGACATTGCACAGGTACTTGAGAGCGCGGCGTGCCCTCAGTTTTACTAATCAACCTCAGTGAATATGTCACGAAACTCCATTGTAGTTCAGCCACTCTGCCACACTTATTAGTTGGCCGGACTAAGGGTATAGAATCACGCAAAGTGCATAGAGCATGTGATACTATTTAAGGACATAAAGGAGGGCTGTTGGTTGGACAAGATAGTATCAAAATAGGTATAGCGTATTATTAATCAGGTTGGGGCTATGTACCTTGCCATACCAAAACTCTAATCTAACATCTAATATCTACGCCGTAATACATACGCCTCAGCGCTTGCATAGCCTTGCAATCCCTTACGCCGCAGTAAATATGCCTAAGCGCTTACTCTAAACAATTTCCTCAGCACTTTAATTGTACCAGAGTTGTTTCCTAAGTTTGCTTGCTTTTTGTATTATACTATACTGTCTCTATTATTATACCTTACCCTTCTTTACCATACACTATGCCTCCTAAATTCTCCTGCAATCTATTGGCTGCTATAGCGCAGCCGCCCTGGAAGAAAGAGCTGGATTGGGACCTCCATATGACAATGAAATGGGAAAAGCGCATCCCGTTCGCGTCCTACGTGCAGGCGACTAGTACTATTACCAAAGACTTGATAGGACATGATGCACCATCCTTTAGATTCGACAAACTCCCGCCTGAGCTCCAGTTGCGCATCCTCAACTCCTGCTCTGCACGCACTCTCTTTCAACTAATGCGTGTATCTTCTGCGCTTCGTATAGAAGCATCTAAGCTCTTTTGGGCTAACCCAAACGCGTATTTTCTTGTAGGCGCAGACTGGCTCTTGGATGGAGGCTACCCTGGCTATCAATGCTTGGATTTAGCCTTCTTGCACCGCGTGCAAAATGTCGAAATCGAGTATTGCCCTAGTACGAATAATGATATATACCCACGCCTTGACGAAAGATCAAACGTCCAACAGGATCGCGTAGCAACTTTTTGGGGTAGCTTAAAGCGGATATTTCCTCAGGTTAAGAGGGTAGTAATTAACCAGAATGGGGAGGCTGGAATTTGGAGGGGCGATCACCCGGTTCCGCGGCCACTGCAGATTCTTATACAAGCTTGTCCTCTTGCAATCCAGGTCTCTGCCCTTGTAGTAGAGATACAGTATCCTCCTATTGCCAGTACTAGCTCTACAACCCTACCTACCAACCAATGGCAGCGATCCATCTATCAGCTTACAGCCGAAAACAAACTAGTACAACTAGAATCTAGGCATAGTAAGACAATTATTATGCCTACAAGGCAATTCATTGGACCAGTTGGCAAATTCGAAAGACTTAGGCATCAATTCTCAATGCTCGAACTACAACTATACAGCCTTCAAGCCCTTGCAATCGAAGCCCTCGACCGACACTACTTTGATAGCGGTAATAACAATCCTTTCTCCTGTCCACTACGTACGTGCAACGCATACTTTAGAAAAGCTGGAGAGTGGACTATACATGCTGTCAATTTGCATAGTCAGGAGAGGATCTGCTTTAGTATCCTGCCAAATGAGATAAGAGCTATGTTCGAGGAACGCGAAAAGTCACTGAGAAAGAGCGAGAAGGAGGCAAAGGTGCAACTTGGAAAAATTAGTCAGGAGTGGCAAAAGGCAGAAGAAGACAAGCGGAAGGGGATAGAGCGTATTTGGGCAGAGCAATTATATAATAATGCAGGAAGCTATGCAGGAAACAATATGGTTTGGGAGGACTTTCTGGCATGGACAAGAGGAGATTATTAGGAGAAAGTCATTAGGCTAGTCAACATGTCCTAAAAACAAAAAATAAAAATAGATAGAGTATTGTTAGTTATAGGTAAATGTTTCTTCTTAATGCATCTACTACTCAGCTATACTACATTCTCTGCCTAGTATCTGCAGTTGTCCTACCTAGACTCTCTAAGGTAGCTGCATAGTCATAATAAGGGGGTGAGCTCCTAGCCTCCTTACAGAGCTTCCGAGTATTCAGCTACCAGCCAAGAAACTGGCGTGGTAGGTGCTGGCTAGGATACATGGCGGCAAATAGGATAAATACACCTAGAAGTTGGGTTATTTAGCTGCTGTAACGAATTGAGCTATAGGGCTGTTATACCTATCATTGGCAATGCGTTAAATATCCAAAAAGGCCATTCATTGCGCATAAGATAGCCTGGGGACCGATTAGAATTACCAGAGTCCGCAACAATCAATCGATCTACAGATTGATTACTTGATTAGGCCGGTCACGGTCCTCAAGGTGATCTTTTAACGCTTAATCGAGTAATCAATCTGTAGATCGATTGATTGTTGCGGACTCTGGGAATTACTGAATTCTACTATGCGATATGCTGCCCGAACCTGCGACCTATTAGCTCTAGACAATTTCCTCGATTTACCATCTTAGCTTACCGTAATGGCGATTATAGCTAGATTTACAGCCCAATTGAGCCGGGTCCAATTAGATCCCGGAGGTGCCAAGTATCGAAGAGGTTTCCCGGCCCAGCGGCGACTGACATATAGGAACCGAGTGCCAATAATAACAAACATGCCGAAGCAGATTAATTGCGAAGCAAAGCCAATCTTGAGCGCAATAAGTCCTGTTCTTATCTTCTCCTGCCGGTCCCCTGCACTAAGATTCTTGCTAGCGTATGCCGTTCCAACAGCACCGGCGCCAAGAAGCTGTATGAAAAAAGAACCTAGGTCAAAGCAGATAAAGAGCGGAGTAACAATTCGTGCTGAACACCAGAGCGTTCGAACGTTGTGGCTATCAAGTGGCGTAACCCACCACAGGAGATGACCAAACGTAGCATAACACGCTGCAGCCATAAAAGAAGGAGCTAGCCTATGTAGAGTGTGTTAGTTATTGCTGTATTTGTCCTTAATGTCTTAGCTGAAGAATGCTTACAGGAGTGCAAGATAGCTGATAACAAATGCATCTGCACTAGTAGTGTTACGAACAGATACTACGCGAGTAGTAAACCCCACGCATTCCACTACAACCTTATAAGCAAGCTGTCTCCCTACTTTATAGTTAATCCTACTTACTAGACAGGCCTACGTACATAGCCCAGAAATGCCAGGCTCTATAACGTACAAATAGCCAAAGGTATACAACAGCAACTACTGCAAAGGCAATTGCGCCAACAATAGCTAGAGGGACACTCGGGCGGTAGTAATAGAGACTAGGCTCTATGTACAAAATCTTATGTATCAGCCTTAAATTTGTAGAGAGCGTACAGGGTGTAGTTACTAACCCAATGACGAGTTTTCTACTGCCATAGGGATCGACAGAAAGTTCCAGCCTTATTCGAGATAGTTAGGTTGTGTGGAGGTAGAGTACTTCTGAAAAGAACTATACTATGGTAGAGACAGGCTCTGTTTTCTCTTCTAGTTCTGATGATCTCAAATTCAGCATCATTCGGCGACTTACGTTCTTGGTAGCTCTGCTGAGTCAGCACATGCGCCAACCTAAATTTTCTCACCCAAAGATTTTAAACCAAATCAACACCCTTACCAAACTGAAAAGCTGTCATTCGTGTGTCGTTCAGAACTATGCCGCATTCAACATTCCTTATTTTCAATAAACCTCTTAGCCCAACCAGGCTGCCCTGGGTGTGGCTGTACCTGACTTCATGGGTCCCATTCTACACCTAGTTCCTAGGTAGGCTGTAGATCGCTGTTTGAGAGTGCGGCTAGGTTCGTTTAATTGGCTGACAGCTTCATCTTAATAACATGGTACTTGGTTCGAGTGGTACATAAATAATGTTTTGATTGGTGAGGAATGACCTGGATACGGTTCCACAAGCGATATCTGCCCACGCGTAACTGGCCAATAAGAAAGTGTACGCCGATTAGGCCCTATTGGCTGAGTGATCAAGTTGGAGCTCCTCTATTGTGGCAGGGTTACCGACCCAATAGGGCCTAATCGGCATGAATGATGTACACTTTCTTATTGGCCAGTTACGCGTGGGCAAACTCCAGCGGTTCAAGGATAGCTCACCGACTTTACCCCTGCCGTGCCTAGACCATAATGGCCAAAGATATAAATCCCATTCCCAGACTGGATTGCCATAATCTCAACGTGATACTTTTGAAATGGAAAACCTAAATTCTTCAAAACGAATCGTTTTTCAATACCATTTCAAGCACTTTACCCAAGAGTCAGATATCATTCACCAATTTTTCGCGTTCGCCAACTATGCACCTAAGAATTACTTCATCCATTCGATACCCACCAACGCATCTACCAAGATGTATACTGTCCTCGATCTGAACCATGAGGATAATCCGACCGCCGATATTGAGGAAATCCCGTACGAGGTTTTTCAGGTGATGAAGAACGATACATTGTACATGGTGCCGCCTATTTATAAAACTTATAACTAAGAAATACGTCAGCGAATTTAAGGACCTCGGAAGTAAAGCCTCTGAGCGTGCTGCGAAACACTTCCAAAGTCTTTACTGGGGCACTGACCGTCGTTGATCCGAGGAATTACCTGGGGTTTCTGCAATGCATACAGGGCATTCTCCAGACAAATTCTGGTCCTGGACATCGAGGCTCAATGGCAGATCTCTATGTTGCCCACTCGGAGGGACGCAGACTGCACGGCTGGGACGGGCATTTGCTGCTGCACATCGAAGAAATTCATGCCTAGTTTGGTGTTGAGGATTCCGACGACAGTTTGCCTATGTTTTGATTCTAATATCGCACATCGTGAGAACTGGTTAAGCCTAGAGTGGCAAATGGGTATGGGGTACCCATTGATGGGCTGGGTTGGGTTAGGGTCGCACGGACTCTGGGTTAGGGTTGAGGGACTTTGAGTTCGGCAAAGGGCATCTGCGTCGTGGCGTTCATATTGCCGCACGGTTCAAATGTCAAATATACAAGCGGTGTGAAGTCGTCCACCATGACTCGCTTCCGGGTTTTCTCTTCACTGTTGTCCCTCGACTACTGCGCCCTTCAAAGTGTGCTATATGCTAAGAGATGACATAGTTCCACCGATGTTGCATGGCGCTAAGCTGTCGTGGTCTTTCAATGAAGCTTCCAAGTCATCTTATCGCTACGGGAAGCTTTGTATACTTGCGTAAAGCAACTATAGCACCTTTCTGTGCATCTGTAAAGTTTGTAGAGCCGCTAGGGCGACCATAGTGTGTTATTGAGCTATGGTTAGTTGGTATAGGTTGGTCAGATACGCTTGGTTTTGCAGGTATCACAAGGTGACTAAGCAGGAACTAGCGCCTTAAAACCGCGTATCAACCGCGTATCAACTGCAGCACCGCGTATCATTTGCAGCACCGCTCATCAACTGCAGCGTTCCCCACACGCCCTGAAGAAATAATGCCGCCACACCCTCAACTTTCACTGTCCTGCAAGACTTGCCGCAATAATGTAGGGCGCAGCACCTATGAAAATTGCGAGAATTGCAAAATTTTGCTTTGCAGCAATTGCAGAGTCCGCCTGGCCCTGTATTCCACCGATGGAAAAAAGCATTACTGTAACGAATGTAAGAGCAGGAGTGGCAGGAAAACGAGAAGACGAGTGCAAAAGGGAGTTGAATCAATAAAGCAAGACTCGAACTGGGAAGTGTGTAAAAGATGTTACTCACGCAAAAAGAGAGCAAGCCGGTGCTCCTGTCGCCACGAAGAGCCGTTAGATGAGATTCCTACCACGAATACAGCGCCGCAGACGCTAGGAAACTGGATGCGAGAACCATACAAGGAATCAATTCAGTCCATCTTCCAAGAGATCTCAGAATTCCTTCTTTCTGGACGTGGCAATCTATTGGAATCCGATACCTCCGACTTGCTGACGCTTGGCTATGCAGAGCTCGCTCGGCATTACGATCTTACCGAACATAACAGAGAAGACCTCTTCGCAAGGATTGCGACACTTGCACCGGCGTATCTCGGAGATACTTACGGCGACCTCCCACCTGGTGACGTTGAGATAAAATCTGCAGACGAAGCGACAGACTGTAGTGTGCTTGCCGTATCAAACGAGCAATTGCGTGCACTAAAACATTCAGGAAAGCAGCTTCCGGACAGCATCAGTGTTCTTCTTATTCCAGCCAATACTGAAAAGGATGTTGATGATACTTTCGACTTGTTTCGGTCCCAGTGCACGGACTGGAAATCCGCACGGATTGAGTATCAACAATACGTCCGACCGGTCAACGGCACCCTCACAGGAAGCATGACCGTAGAGGAATTCTTAAATCGCATTGATGAGCGAGAACAGTGTTCCGATCTTCGGCGCTTGCAAGCTGCTGGGCCGGATCCCATGAACATATTGAGCCTGTCTGCTCGCATGCTTGGTTCAGCCTTCAAGGAACCCGATGCAATCAGCCTCCTCCGCTATCGTCTCCTGTCTCTTCTCACTCGGAAGCCCGGAAATCCTAAGCCCAAGGAGGCCCATCCTGGCAAGGAGAGTGTTCGACCGGCCCAATTGATGGATCTTGAGGCGTGTTTGGAGTTTCTCCTCTTTGGCGAGAGGGGAAGTTTCTCGGGCTACCACGTGGATATTCTGAACGGCACATGGGTCCAGTGCAAGACGGGACTGAAGTTATGGTTCATTTACTGCGGCGAATGGGACGAAACAGTTCAGTCTAGTTACGGGGAGCAGGGTCTTGAATGGAAGCCTCCTCCTGGCTCAGTCCAAGGGATCTTACTACGACCCGGCGATACGCTCATTATGCGACCTGGGTACCTTGTTATTCACGCGGTACTCACTGTTGAGGACGCGTTCATGACTGGAGGCATGATATGGTCAGAAAGCGGCATCGGCAACATCATGGCGAACATTGAATTTATCCTAACAAACATGGTTGCTACAAATGAGCAGGCGCCAAGGCAGCTCCCACAGATTCTTGATCAGCTTGAGTCACATGTGAGGAATCACTTGATGCCAGCTACTAGTACAGCATCTTTTTTCACCTACCTACCATCAGAATTAGAGTGCGTGCGAAGCCTTATACTCCAGCTGAAGGAGTCGAACGAATTCCATTGCGAGTGTCAGGATGGTTGCCCTGCCGCGATAGATATGGAGGGGAAAATACAGACGAAGTGCCCATGTAAAGCCGACGATCCGAGTTTAGTGCATCATAGTGGTTGCACACCCTGGTGCCACGGAGGAAAGAAGTTGACTGCGAGTGGGAACTGTCGAAAGCGATGATTAGTCGAGCTCTATTTCGAGGGCATTTCAGGTAATCACAGTGGCAACACCGTTGTGCAGTTTGTACAGCGGAAAACAGCTTAACATCCCCTCCGTTACACCACAGTACCTCCAAGCCGTTCTTTCCATCCTCTCCCCTTCAAAGCCCAATTTCACAGCGCCTACCCGCAGAGCGAATCCAGATTACTATAAGCCTGCCGTACAGCAAGGATTACAGACGCTCGTTGCTTGGAGCGAGAGTAGAGGGCAAAGTATTCGATGTGGACGGGACGAAGTGGGTCGGCGGTATTGACGGCGGAATCGATGGACTGCGAGCTCAGCTTGCGCACATGCTCCAAGGCGTCAGCGGAAGTCTTATGAGTGCGCTTGAGGGCGCGAGTAATAGTCTCTACTTTACAGTTAAAGGGCGAAAAATGGATATGGAAGAGAAAGAGAAGGGCACTGGATAAGGAATATAGGGCTAAGATTGTTTGATATCGCAGGTGCTCGAACATGCGTATTCTGTAACAACATCATTAATTATCCCCCACTACGTAGCGAGAACCACTCCGTAACATAAGTACTTAGACTTCAAAGCGGTAAAACTCCTTACTACGTTTAGATGTTCGTACTGCGCCGCTTAGATTATGTGCAAAGGGTCATCCTCTACTGCCTAACCGCTTACTACTAGAAAATTACCAGGTCGTTGTCGCCTTCGCGCCTCATTTGCGGAGGGCCTTATTTCACGACGTAGCAGGACTCTTCTACTACAGATCCATCGCTAAGCGCATACGACTCGTAACGATTATGATATAATAGTATCTGATCCTCTAGCCGTACGAACACGCTTGTAGGTCACCCTCAGCCCTATGGCGGCAATACGAGGAAGATTCATGCAATGCTGCCATCCCTGGTCGGTACTTTCTAGTTAAGCGATACGAGCAGGGTCCTTGAACGCCTCAGCGCATCTGACATAATAAATTACATGAAATCTAAGCCACACCAAACATCAAGCATGTGGCTGAGAGCTTTTGAAGAATAGATAATTGATAGGCATGTAACAATGCTGTCGGAAGTCCCCCCCATTCGCCTTAGATCGATGACTCGCAATTTGTGCTTATATATCTTGGCCTCATCACAGGGGACGGCAGCCGCTTTCGCAAGACGATTAGCGAGTTTGCTATGCTCCTCTCTTGGAATATGCTAGAACCCAATCTCCGTGGTCAGACGGCTGCTCCCTCGTGAACTTCTCGAAGCTACGATGTGGCAATACAAGACCCTATATATTCGTGTGCATCCCCGTCCCTCTTATGAAGTATAAGTACTGAAGAAATAATATTAGTGTTAAAAAGTAGCATAAAACATTGTTGTTGTTGCAACATACACTTCGATTGATGTTAAAGTTTAATACTGCAAGTCCATACTCTTCCAGACCTGACGCCTATGCCAACCTTGGTCCCGCACACAGATGAGCATGACCGTCAATACTCTGATGGCACCCACAGAGTGTTGTTGCCAGCATGCTTGATCCATATGCTATCTGAGCTTACACTTGTGCCTAGATAGAGAGGGCGCTTGGGTTCTACGACATTACTTATGCCAGAAACTTGTGAGTTTGGAATGATGATGGTACCTATTTCAGTGTAAAGACGGGAACTAGTAGAGTTAAATGATAAGTCGGACAGAACCTTGCCGATGTTGAGAGTTTGCAGACACGCGCCGCTGTTCGCATCCCAGATCTTGACCGTCTTGTCGAACGACGCCGACGCCGGCTGGGCCGAGTCGTGCGAGAAGGCCACGGACATGACCGCGTCGCTATGGCCCTCGAGCGTCCGCAGGCACGCACTCCAGCTTTCACTCATACTTGGCCTGATAGCGATTCCTTTTGGCTCCTCGTGCTGAAACAATCTTCTGATCAGGCTACTTGTCGGACTAAACAACAGCGCAGATACATACAGAGGGGTGCAACGAAAAAGGAGTAATCTATTTTAGAGCCTTTTTTAAAGTATTATAACTTCCGTTATATAAGAGCAATAACTAAGAAAAATAGATATTTTAAAAGAGAAAAACTCGCTCTTTTAGATTATTTAAAAGTCTATAGCTTAGTAAGCGTATCTTAGCTATAGTAGCTCACTAAAATAGGGGTATCTTTTTAAGCCGTGTTTAAAGGCTTACAACTTTTTATTTTAAGTATCTTTTATCCTATATTTTATATATATTAATTATCTATATAGAACCTATTATATATTAGGTTTATAGATATATTGTATTACTAGAGTAATATTTATAAAGAAACTTCGTTTTTTTAGAGTTTAGTTAATAAATATATATTAGATAGAACTAATACTTAGTCTAATAGCCTTTAGCTATTTTAACGGCCTCCTACCTTCTAGGTAAAGATAGTATACAATTATCTATAGCCTGCTGGCTTATAGCGTTCTACTCTTCTATTATAGTAAGCTTAAAAGCTTCTATACTCTTTAAATTAGTCCCTATACCTAAACTCTTTTTAGGGCGTTTATTTAGCCTACCTTTAAGTAGACTCTATACATTTTCAATTGGATTTAAATCCGGGCTATAGGCGGGGTGAGGATAGAGCTTAACTCTATTTCTTTTAAACCAACTCTTAACGGCGTTAGTTTTATAGATTTTATAGTTATCTTGTTGAAATCTCTATCCTAAATAGATAATTAATATATAAACTAGAAATATAACTAATATATATATATATATAACGTGGTTTACAAGCGAGCGGCGCACCCAAGTAAGCGGCACACCCTAATTTACTAGTAAAAATTAATAAATTACTACCTAATATATCTAGAACGACTATATAGAATTAGCTAGAAATTTTACTAGTAATAGATATATATATATTCTATAATCTATTAGAATTTATAGTTAGTCCCTCGAATATTACGTAAGCTATTAGAGCTTAAAGTAAATTTTTCTACTATTACTACTTTCTTATATAACTATTAAACCTATATAGCTATAGCTTTAAGATTTTAAATATAGATTTTAATTATATTAAATAAAGTTATTTGAAAGTAAGGTAGGCTATACTAGATTAGGAGTAGTACCTACTAGGGTTAGAAGGATTAAGCGAGATAGTCTTCTATCTTTAATAACTTAGTTAATATAAAAGATATCTCGATGCAAATTTTATATAAGGTATAAAATATACAGTTCTATATATAGTAAAAGTTATAGCTAATTATAATTAGAATCTATAAAGTTATTAAGTAAAAACTAGTTTCTTAAGCTACTCTACTTCTTAATCTAATAGCTTACGTAATATTAGAGGTACTAACCTCTAATCCTAATAGATTATAGAATATATATATATCTATTACTAGTAAAATTTCTAGCTAATTCTATATAGTCGTTCTAGATATATTAGGTAGTAATTTATTAATTTTTACTAGTAAATTAGGGTGCACCGCTTACTTAGGTGCGCCGCTCGCTTATAAACTACGTTATATATATATAGTTATATATATAGATAGATAATGGAGTAAAAAGAGATAGTAATACTAACCGCGTTTTATATACTTTTTAACTACCGGATTTAGTACCTCTTGGATATATCTTCTATTATCGAAAGTTAAAGTCTTTATAGGGTCCCTTATAAAGATTAATTAAGATTATCCTCCTATCCAAATAGATCCCTAAACTAAGATAGTTATATCTCTAGCTATAACTTAGTTAGTATTATAGTTATAAAAAAACTAATTAAATAGAAAAATCTATTATAAAAAATAGAATAAAATAGTATACTAGGAATTTTTTTAAACTTACTTTTATTAGTTATAGAGACTAATTAGCGTCCGGCCTTTATTTTTCCTACTTTTCTATAGTACTCTTATCTAGCTCTATGCCCTCTTTATATAGAGCTTTTATCTAAAAATATAATCTTTTTAAGACTAAATCCTTTTTTTTCTACTAACTTTAGTTGCTTCTTAGCGTACTTTAGCCTTAATTTAGCTAATTTAGCTAAAATTATCGCCTTTTTAGTAGCTATATTAGTAGTAACTCTCTCCTCTTTTAAAAAGTATTATAACTTTCTTATACTAATACTAAGATTATTTTCTAGTATTAATCTCTTATTTATCTTCTTAGGGCTTTAAATTATATCTCTTATAATAACTCTTTTTTCTCTTTTAGAAATCTTAGTAGCTCTTTTATTATAACTTTTTATATCTTCTACTTTTATAGTATTTTTCCTCTTAATTCTCTTAATAGTATTATATATTACTTTAATATTTTTTTTTAAGATAGTAGCTATCTTATTAGGGGAGGTATTAACTTCTAATAGAAGCTAGACGTTAGATTCGAGTTTTAAGAGATTTAGTACTATTTTTAAGGAATTAGAAGAGTAAAAGTAAAAATTCAAAAAGATATTAATTTATAAGCCCTAGACTATTATTTTAGTAATTAATTACGTAAGCTAACTATTAATCTATTTTTTTTATTTTTTTCCTCTAATCCTAAAAAAATACTTATATAAGTAATCTATACTATAAATTTAATTATATAATCTTTACTAATTAAATTAGGCTTAGTAAAAAAAATAGACTTTTTTCAAAGCTAATTAAAAAGTAGTACTACTTTAAAAACTTAGTAAAAAAATACCTTAACTTTAACTCTAAATATAATAATATAGATTATATAATCTTACTACTTTTTTATTAAAAATTAAAAATTTACCCTATTCTCTATAAAACTAAGATTTTATTTTATTTCTAGCTTATATAGTTATTAAGATATAGTACTTTAAAAAAGGCTAAAAAAATAATTACTCCTTTTTCGTTGCACCCCTCTATATATTTGAAGAGGGTAACTCTCGATTACCCCTTTATAATACCTGATGAACCGCTATGCGTCTTGAACGTGCTATAGCAGGTCGTCTGCATTCTATATCTGCTAGCTGCGTTAGCATCTAGATTAATTATCCTGCTTAGCCTAACGTGTTTTATAAGTGAGCCGTACGCTCATAAAAACTACTAAAAATCGCAAAAATTATACCTTGATATCTTAACAACATCTTAATAATAAATTCAAAGAATTTAGGATAAGACCTTTATACCTACTCTATAACTCCTATTAAAGTCCTAGGGTAATAAAATTAACTATTCTAAAGATATTACGTTTTAGTCTCTAATTTGAAGCTAAACTGTTATATCTCTAGAACTACATAATAATTCAGGTTCTAAATTAAATAAAAGTCGTAAAATAGCTATAGAAGGGTAGGTATAAACTTTTGAAAATTATAATCAAGATGTTGTTGAGATATTAATTAAGGTACAATTTTTGCGATTTTTAGTAGTTTTTATAGGCAAACTATATTCCGGATATAACAAAATTTGGGTTAACCTAAATTCTGCGAGGATAACAGAGTTTCCGGATCTAATAGAAATTGGGTGTACCCAATTTCTATCGTCTTATCTGACAAGAGTTTTGTCTTTCCATGAAGGCATTTAAGTGCGGAAGTGCAATGCGTTGCAGCGTAGCATCGTAAATGTCATGATTGAAGGCCAAAGCGTTCAACAGAGTGTGCGCTGCTCTCAACCACATATCGGAAAATGAGCTCGGGTTTTCCATCCGCAAGTCTATAAGTACGCAATGGCGTACTACCACATGCAGTTGATATGCAATGTTGTGCAAGCCGTATTTCTACGCTCTCGATTCGCTAACTAATGAGTATTCATTCAACAGTGCGCATGCCTCGCCAATGACTTTAACCCGCAGCTGGGCGGCCGTTCGTCTTTTGGAAGTTTTCAGCACTTTTAATAGGTGATAATGATTTCCTTCTTCTGCGTGTCGAGTCAATTTCTAGAAAGCCTTCATGAGAAATGCTTCGGATATGCTGGGTCCAAGAAGAGCAAAGAAGCGAATAAGCTCCAACACATCAGTCGCCGTTCTGCCTTCGTCACCGCCTTTGATAGTCGCTGCTTTGATATGACCTAAGCACAGTTGAAAGGTTCTCCAAACAGAGCCTGCATGCTCGTAGTCTATTTTTTTTATGATCTATTTTTAAGAACTCTTCTAGGCTTTCCGGGGTGTTCGCAAAGCAAGCGCGAAATTCGGCAGGCTCAAGCTCTTTCTGCTTTTCAAAAAGGCCACCTGCTTGAACAATAGCCAGCGGATAACACCCAAGATCGTCTTTAACGATGGTTCGAATAGATTCTCGAAGTTCCACTTCATCCGCTCGTGATTTCCATCTGCTCACGCGTCGAAGAAGCAGAGTGATGGCCTCCTGTACATCCAAATATCCCATCCGTACTGACAGACTTGCTTGGTGGTCTGGTTGCGATATTGTCGAGACCAACATAGTTGAATTTTGTCCCAGTACTACATGTGCAGTCTCATCGACACCTAGCTTCCAGCTATCAAGCACGAGAAGCCACGGCTAGGATCGGAGCAGATTACTCAATTGCGATCTGCCGCCATTAATATTCAGCTATTGAGCGATCGTTTGGAAACCAACTTTCAGACTCTCGTTACTACTAGCACCTACACGGAACACAGCAAAGAATCTATAGCAATAAGTATCTCATCCATAGTTTGTTGCGTTTACGTACTCGGTGGCTTTCTCCTTTACAAAATTGCCGATAAGAGAAGTCTTGCCAGATCCTGGTAGACCTTTCACCACAATTCTTCTCGGACTATTACCACAGTCCGTAGCTCAACAAGCCTCAAGGTCGTTCCACTCCCGTTGAGGCGTTACGTACAGAGGCTTAAGCGATACTTCTGAATCATAGGCATTGTATAGAGGCCAATCTTCAATCTCAATGTGATCTAATGAATCTATGAATATCATTTTCACAATCACTAACGACAAGCAAATAATTACCTACTGGTCGGAGCCAACAGTTGCTCTACACAAAGCTCAACCACATCTTTCTGACCTTCCATGTAAGTCTCGGTATTTTGCTCGATCTTGCCTAACTCTTTGCATTCATCCAGCCGGATATTTGCAAGTCCAGTGATGACATCAAAACGGAAGTAGACCTTTTATCCTGAGTAAGATCGAAGCATTTCTCTGTGTGTCTTCTCGGTGTCTGTAACTTTCTATTTAAGGTTTGATATGATTTTGGGTCGTTTGCAGAGATCGAGCAGCGTTTGAATGCCTGTTCCAATACTAACCAAGCATCCAATGGGGCTATTCTTCCACACTTGCTTTGCTTCCAGTTCCAGAGCTCGCGTTGGGTTGTTATCGTTCAAAGCCCCGTCAACGTACCTCTTGTCAGACTTGGGAACAATCAATCCGAATTGATCAATTGATTGGAAATTGATTGATTGATGACTATCAATCAATCCAATTGGCGACCTAGATTTTTTCCAATCAATTTAATTTAGGACTCGAAAATTGATTGATTGATTGATAGCTAATTAAGCCTGTATAATACAGAAGGTAAGGCTGTAAAATAGGCCTATATTGCCTATACAAGGTGAAATTTTAGTGTTTTAGCTAGGGCGCCTACCCAATCGGGTATAGGCAAGTCGCTAGAATACCCCTATCTTCCTCCTACAATAATAATAAAATGCCTATAAATAAAAATACCTAAAGTACCTAAAGTATCTAAAAAAAATAGTAAACTATCTTAATAATAATATAAAACTATAAATATAATCTTAGAGTTATAGACCTTTAAGGAGGAGTTACGCATTATTACTAGTTAACGCGTAGTTAACGCGCCTTTAGAATCTATTAATACTACTCTACCCTTAAACGCGTTACTCTACCTAGAATCTAATACTAAGTTTAATAAGTAGCTTATTAATAACTTTAATAGAATAGATTAGAATTATCTTTAAAGTTATATAAAGCCTCTATAGACTTAAAAGTATAAGAAGAGCTAGATCTATAAGTATAGGTATTAAGTATACTTACGTAGTAATCCTAAACGTATATTTTTTATATATAAGTACTACTATTAATAAAAGATAATTAACGCTAGTAGGTAAAGTAAATATAAGGTTATACTCTCTACTTTAACTACTACTACTTACCTATAGTTAAATTAGTAAGGGTATAATTATACTCTATCTAGGTAGTAGAGACTATACCTTCCTTATAGCTAGAGAACGCTCTAGAGCCTTACTATTAATAGGATTAAGATACTATAAGATATAGGTAATATAATAGGTAATTTTAATATATAGGCCTTTAGGCTAGCTACTATAGGCTAGCTAGTAGAGAATAATTACCCTCTATATAAGTTTAAGACTCCTATATTTTAGGTATTAATAGGAGTAGCTAATCTAGAGGCTCTTAATACCCTATAGAAGAGCTATAAGAGTATTACCTAGTATACCTTATACTTATTTAATTACCTACTTCCTAAAGTATATAAAGAGCTCTCTAAATCTCTTACTAAAATCTATATCTTATTTAATAGATAGACTATAAAGAGTAGTAAGAAGGCCTTCTATAGTATAGTAGCTTACTATATTAATATAAATAGCTAGCTTAAGGACCTCCTACTCGCCCTACCTTAGCTATCTAGCTCCTATAGTAGGGAGAGGATTACTTAAGTAATACTCTAGATTTTTAAGAAGTTTAGTATCTCTCTATCTAATATAGGTTAATTTATACTTAATAATACTAGCTTAAATAATATAGTAGTAGAGTTAATTATAGAGATCTATAGCTTTAATCTATTATATTAACGCTTTTACTATAGCCCCTATATAATTAATCTAGCTAGGTAAATAATTATTTTTAGAGTTAATAATAAGTCCTTTAGTAATACAGTATTATAGTTTAAGTAGGAGAGATAGTTTTTATAGGAGTAGTACTAGGAAGAGCCTTTAGGCGAACTTATTAATATTCTTAATTATATTAAGACGCCTTAATAATATAATCTTATCTAGAGTTTTTAGTAGGATAAGGAGGATCTTCTAGCTAGCTAGAAGGCTTTAAAACCTAAGGAAATTATTAAGCTAGTTATTACTAGATAGAACTCCTTCTATACTACCTTTAAGAGAGCTACTAAGATACTATAAGCTCTTAATACCTATATATAGTATTATATTAAGAAAACTTATACTAAGAAGGCCTTCTAGCGGGCGTAAGGATTAAGGCCTAAGAAGGTACCTTCCTAGATAAAATCTAATAGCCTTACTTCTTAGGATTAGGTAGTAATTACCTAGTATATCTAGGTATTAATACCTCTTAAGGAGGCTACTATAAGACTTAAAGGTAGGGGAGCTTCTAGCTAGTTTAGTATAATCTATAAGATTATCCTAACTTTTAAGACTATTTAATAAGCCTATAAGTACCTCTTAGAGTAGTTCTCCTTTATTAATTTTAATAAATTAGATACTCCTAAAGATTATCTAGTAATTAACGTTTAAGTAGGATAGAAGAAGCTAGAGAAGTACTATAGGAAGCTTAAAGATTTACCTATATACTACGTAGTAACTATACTCTACCTATACTATAAGTTCTACTATAATAACTCTTAGAGAGGGTAGCCTAGATAGCTAGAGAAAGTAGATACTTAATTCTAGGATTTATAGTCTAGATATAAGGGTAGCTAGGGCGGGCTATCTCTACCCTAGAAGAATGTATAGATTACTACTAATCTATAGGAGTAGATTAATAAGTATACTAATCTAGCTCCCCTAGGTAATAGAGACGTACGAGGTAATAAGTTTACCTACTAGAAGTATAAGAAGCTAAATCTACCTTAGGACTATCTATTTTCTATTAATCTAATTTCCTATTAGATCGTATATCGCTATAAGTACCTAAAGCTCTCCTAGCTCACTCTTAATATCTTATCTATCCTAGCGTTAAGCTATAAGTGCGAGAGGTAGTTCTCTAAGCTTAGCGATCTTCTAGAGCCCCGGCGGGCCAAGCTATCACCCCAGGTGCTCTCTACAATCCAGAGTGTAAGATATTAGCTGAAAGCTGGATTCAATCGGCCCCTAGAGATCTCCTCCATCCCCGAGAGTACTCTGGAGAGCCTCAATTCAGTATACCAGCTCTACGATTAGACTACTGACGATTGAGGATTTTACAGTATCAGCTCACGTGACTGAGAAATTTACTATCAATCAATCAATTTGCAATTCAATTAGGCCCTAATTAGCCAATCAATCAATCAATCCAATTGGGGTGATGTTTTGGGACCAATCAATCCAATTGAGGGCTAAAAAAGTTGATTGATTGATTGTTCCCATGTCTGCCTCTTGTTGGTTGGACCTATGGTGACGGGCTCAAAGAAGGTTGGGGCAGCCGATGTGGCTCAAGCAGCTTCGACGATGCTTACATTGTTATTGCCTGCTTCGTCGCTACCTTTAAGCAAATAGCTTCTGAATTTAGTTGCCGCCACTTGTACTTCAGCAGTTGCGCAGACAAATCTGGTCTCTTGTCAATCTTTCTTTTCGCTTTAAGCCTGAGAGTCCAAATGTCTCACACTTTACATTTGACATCTCCAGAAGATGCTCTGAACTGCATCGTTAGGTAGTCGAGCTCAGACTCAGTCATGCGCGCATCGGGTTTCAAGTGCGGACAGTGCTTCTTGACCAGACCTCTGATAGCTACTTCCAATTTCTTATGGCTATAGCGAGGTCCACTAAGACCTTCCGTAAGTTTAGCAAGAAAGCTTGTTGGCTCTGAGAAGACTACCTCTGCGAGATATCGATATGCTTCGATACAGGTATCAATATCAAGGTCGAGAACACCAAGCATGATCGCAATTAAGCTGGACCAAGTAAGTATCTCAAAGCACAATAGAAATACTTAAATCGCGCATTACCCTCCTGTAGATATGCCAGCTATCATGTCAAAATATTCGCACGGCTTCGGAAGTGTAGCACACTTGTCCTTCTCTTTCACCTCTTCCAAAATGTACTTGAGAGTAACGAGGCTAACGAATCCTCGAACACCACCACCATCTAAGACACCACATGTCAGCATGTAGTGGGCTTTGTCTAGTAGAAGACTTCTCACCGAAAGAGAGCAACCGTAAAGGTCTCTGGTCGCCCATCATGAGGACGTAGACTCTCGAACCAATCTAACATAGCCGAGGTCGACTTTTTAAACAGAAATTTAGACTCACTCATAATCAATCTAGCCTGGTTATGTCGCTAAGTTTTCGAATAGAGTGCGGTAATGTTAGCATACGGAGGGCGAATAAGAAACCTATTCTAACCTATCAGAGAAGAGGGCCTTGAGGTATAGGGGCGAATTCATTTATGAGCATGCATGTCAGCCTAGCCACTAGTACCTTGGAGAACCTAGTAGTAGTAGAAACTTGCCTTGATAGCAACTGATTGGCTTTCGTTGTGTGCTCTCCGGAATGTTTGTGCATGACAAGAACAATTGTAGATCGTTGCTGCTCCAGTTACTTGGTATCTAGGCAGCCACCAACACCTAAAACGATTATATGCCGAGGAAGCTTATCCCGCCCTGACGGACTTGGTATCATCGCCGAGTTGCTCTCGCACTATCAAATTCTGAGAATATCGACTGCATCTACCATAGGTATGTAGCAGACCCAGTCCATAGCCCGCTCTGCGCCTGCTGCTTCAACCTGAACTCGTCCTATATCGTCTATTATCGAAAGAATGGGTTGGATAACATCTGGAAGTGCCTATCCAGACGCTGCCCAGTTTATCGAAAGCGAAAACAGAAGGGTAATGACCACAATCATACTGATAATGGATGCTGCGGATAGTCCAGGACATACCCAAACCGCAAGAAATGTGTCAGTGCATCCGGTATGGTCCTTTGAAGTCGACTAAACATACGCAGTGCAAGTGTCGCTATGTAATGGAGAATGAAGAGATTTTTGTTACTTCGGACGCAAGCAGCAACGGCTATTCTTCTGATAACATGTCTGACATGAACATTGCTGCTTCACTTTCGGGAGATGATACAGACTATCATGCTTAGGCCTCTGGTAATAGCAAGTCGATGATTTGTTAAGCACTGTTTGGGCAGGAATGGCAATGCTTCATTCCAATCAAGAAGAGAGGAGACCTAACAACCAGAGTTCTCAACAAGCAACTTGAGTCAATCAGTTGAGTTGAGTTGAGTTGACTGGTAATCAACTCAACTCAACTTGGGCAGCTAGGTTAGTCAACTCAACTCAACTTTGAGGTAGTCAATTAGTTGAGTTGAGTTGATAAGTTGACTCGCTAGCGTATTAATTTTGTGAAGTTATTGAGTCTATAATAACTATGCTAAATCTCGCGATAATTTTCTAGTATTATAGCTTAGCCCAAAAAGCTATAGTTAACTTACTAATTTAGGTTAACCTAATATTAGGCCCCTACTTAAGCCGCGCGCACCTATGTACACGCTTATTTTAATACTTAACTACTTATATTATCGCGTTTTCTAGTATTTTATCGACTAATATGCCGCCCAAACGTCGTATATCAGCTACTACGACAACTACTAAACGTATAAGAGTTACTATTTATAGTACCGACGTCCTATCTAATTCTATATCTAGTCCCTCGCTACTACGCTAATTACCTCGTAAAGCCCTAGCTACCGTAAGCTAGGCTACTATTTCTACACGTTTAGATATAGCGTTTAAGTTATAGTTACTAGAGTTTTAGCCTAAGGTAGATATTACACCGCCTACTAATAGTAGTAATACTAGTATAGTAGCTATAACTAAGGATAGATATAGTAATAATAACGAGATACTAGAGGGAGATATAGCTAGTTACTATAAGGATATCAACTAGAAGCGACTACTAGGATTTATAAAGCCTCTATTAACTTAGTAGTATTAATTAAGTTAGATTTTTAAGTATAGGTACTATCTATCTAAGCTTAAAGACCTATCTATAATATAGTTTATATATAAATACTACTATTAAAATAAGCTCTTTAATATTAGATATAGCGGCGTATTTAATATTATAAAGGCTACTTCTTTAGCTATAGCTTATCTAGGCTAGTATAAGGTTAGCTATAACCTCGTAAAAGATAGTATACGCAAGCGTATACAACTACCTTATAGCTAGTACTTATTATAGCAAGTATTTAAAGCTAATATTATAATTAATTAGACTACTACTAACGTAATAGGAAACTTTAATATATAAAGCTTTTAACGCTATATAGTCCTCTAGCTTATTGAAAACAATTACCTATTTTATAAACTTAAGATACTAGCTTTTTACAAGATAATAATATACGCTAGCCTAGAGGCTAAGAGAGCTTTATAGGTAAGTCCTAATAGTACTACTACCTTTATAATTAAGCTCTTTAAGTAGTTATAGCTATAGGTTATTAACGCGTTATTAACTATAATAAGTAAGATATATATAAGCTTTAATAGCTAGATAATAAAAGGTAGTAAGTATAGCTTTTTTAGTATTATTACTTACTTTACTAACCCCTCTAGTACGATAATAGACTTATCTATTAACCTACTACAACTCGCAGGCGCCTATACTAGTAAGGCTATTACTAAAGCTATTATCTAAATACTTAAAGTATATAGTATAACTACTAATAAGTTAGGCTATTTTATACTTAATAATACTACTAATAATAATACTATAGTTACCGCGATCGCTAGAGTATATGCCTTTGAGCCTACGCACTAACGCCTTCGTTATAGCTACTATATACTCGATCTAGTTAGTAAGAGGCTTATATTTAGTACCTATAAAGACGCCTTTAATAATGCTAAAGAGTACTATACTAAGGAGGAGTAATATATACGAGGGTAGCGCGATAAGGGCCTATTAGGCGTCTTAGTTAATATAGTTAACTACATTAAAACGCTATAATAATATAAGCTTTTTCGTACTTATTAGTAATATATAAATATAGCGCTACCTACTATAGAACGCCCTAAAATACTTAAACTAGTTAAGCTAGTTACTACTTAATAGAGCTTATATTATAATACCTTTACGCGCGCTACGAAGCTTTAAGCTACCTATAACGCGTATGCTAATTACTATATTATCTATATTATAGTAAAAGATAAGTAGGCTACCTACTATAATAATTAGCTACCTAGCGCGCCTAGTTAGATACAATCTAGTAGGCTTACTATAGATAATTAGGTAGTAATTATAGAGTACTAGGCTTACTTAGAGCCGCTAAAGTTTACTATACTACGACTTAAAGGGCGTAGTAAGATAGGTAAATATAGCGCTATTTATAAGATTCTACTAGTATATAAATACCTCTTAGGTAAACTTGAAGCGCGCTAATGCTTATATATATATATAGACTTTAACGCTTACTATAAGGCTCCTAAAGATTACCTTACTATTAACCTCTACGCAGCTTAGAGTAAAGCTAATAACTACTATAATAAGCTTAACGAGTCGCCTATTTACTACGCCGCTATCTATTTATACTTATTATATAAATACTACTATAAGAATAGCTAGGTAGAGAAACCTAAGTAGCTCGAGGCTACTAATACTAGCTTCTAGTATCTATAGGTAGAGTATAAACCTTACTACCTACGCTTACCTTAGGTAGTTATAGTAAGTATAAATAGTATTAATAACGCTATTAGCGCGTTTCTATACTATAGCGGTAGCCCTAAGGCTCTAGATAATAAATTTAAGCGCTGGAAATTATATAAACCCGTATAGACAAGGGAGTAATATAAGATAGATAGGAATCTAGTTAAGTACTAGATTTAATTATAGCTAAAATACCCTAACTTAGCGCGTTTTATAATTAATATTCTAATAATCCTAGTATCTAGTAGTAATTGCGAGCGCCTCTTTAGTTAGTTAGGTAACTTACTTAAGCTAAAACGTCGCAAACTTAGTAGCTAATAACTTATAGCTCTTTAATTAGTAAGATTATAGGTAAAAGCTAGTTTTAAAGTACTACATTATAGCGATAGAAGTGGGCTAATAGAAGAGCAAATTATACAAAATTACAATATTAAGGAGTGGGATACTCTACTATACTGTAATAATTTCTATGAGAATAGTATCCCTTTTGAGTCAACTTACAATTAAGTTGCAATCTGATTGATTGACTCAATATCAACTCAACTTCAACTCAACTTACGCTGCTCACTAGTCAACTCAACTCAACTTGAACCTTCAAGTTGAGTTGAGTTGCTTGTTGAGAACTCTGCTAACAACAACATCTGTATTTTGGTTCGCGTATGAGCCGTTGACTAGCAGTACATACTGTACATCTCAGAGTCCATGCCGAGTCTATATCTGCCGTGTAGCCGAATGAAGAGACTGTTATTGAGTCCCTTGTACCGTCATTGCGTGCGAGAGAAGCTCCTTCATCGAGTAGACTGATTTGGCTTGTTGTTCGACGGGTATTTTGGTGATATCAAAGCTGCCAAACCAGCTCCCACGAGCGCTGCAAAGGCTATCGTTTTGCCAGAAATGGCCGAGTCCTTTGAATCGTCTTTAGGCATTTCGGAAATACTTCTATGGCGGAGTTCAGTGAAGGACTCTTCAACGCAGGGAGGCAAGTACGCTCACCGCCACACGGAATTCAGGGATCTTGTCTCCCAAATTTACGGCTGTTCTTCGTTGATGTGATGTTCTTCGAGCTCGTCCGATCGACGCAAAGCAGGAGAAGCTTTTCTAGAGTCGTAAGGCAATGGTTGATATGGTAATTGAGCTTGCATTGACCGAAAGTGATGGTGCCAACTAGGCTCCTTTAGCTATCGCTGCATATGTGCCAATATACTTTGTGTCACAAGCCCCGTCTATCTGGTGGACATGCGAGCCAATGAGGCCTCTCTAAATAGCCGTGGATCCAGCCGGCTGAAAAAGAAATATGGCACGAAAGATCATTACGTAAATTACAAGATAAAGTACAAGGTTCCGGCTGCCTCCACGCAACCTGTCAATTGATCGTCCATAATGTATCATGAGTGCACTGTAAATGCAATTTAGGATGTCTCAGCATCTCGAGCGGTCAAGTGATATATCCACCACAGCATCTCGAAGCATCTTCCTTTCAGACTTTCCACGTCAGATGTGTCGAAAGAACCCTGTGTCAAAGCATTGAGCAATGAATCTACGACCCCTGAGCACATACAAAGCACACCATATCGGAAAGTTCTGTATGCCGTGAATGCCGTGAATCCAAATGTAGCAGCGAGGGTGCTCCATCTTTTGCTCGATCCAGGGTTCGAGTTGGAATTGGCCAAAGCTGCAGCAATTGTCCTACAGAGTCAAACATTGACCGCAATGTCGAAAGTCACGGAGATTCTTACAAGCAGATATTGAAGGTATAGCATGTCGATAGCCCGCTCTTGGATACTGAGGACATATCTCTGAGCAAGGACCTTAGAGCTTCGAGATCACGCAGTAAGTTCTCCTTTGCGACTTTCCTGTTCCAGAAGTCGGCCTGTGATTGATCATCACTTTGCACTGCTAGATGTTCGTTACCAAGGAAAACACACTGCTGCGCTTAAATCACTCACCTAGGCTCGAAGTATAGACTGTGCTTGTAGGGCTTTGCTTGACAGTATCTCCGGGGGAATGTTGCAAATATTGTTCAGCATGGAGAATGGCGGACCGTCGATTTGATTCAAAAAGTCTCCAAGTGGCCCTCTCTCCCATGCAAGACGCTTCTGCAGATTGTAGGGGCACATTTGCCTGATGGGAAACTTGATGGTTCAGCTCGCCATCTCGACGCGGAGGTGTGTTAGGTGGAGCTGTCTTATACAAATCCATTGCGTTATGACAACGTTTATGAAGTCGAAGAGTTCGAAAGGAAGACATCAGCGGCCTTGGAAGTAGCTATATTGCATGGGAAGGACCAAAGCTGTCTATTGCGCGCCAAGGTACTCGCTCTGTTCCCAGGCTGCGCAGGTGCATGATTTATTGGCAAAGCTAACGCCACGACGTTCCAGAATACGAGGTGTGGGAGCCAGGCTGAATGCCACTTGCTCTTTCCGTCTAGGCCCTGGGAGGTCCTTCTCGATGACCCTCCTCAAACATTGCGAACCTTTAATCGATACTGTCCGATATTTTCCCCATAACCGCTGCTACTTCACGAACGAGCCATGGCATCCAGGAGCATCTCGTCGTCCTTGACACCGTGGCGCAAAAACAGACTGACTTTACGGTTCTTCTATGTATATCAGCTCAGCTCAGCCACGCCATATGACACTGATCAAGCAAGACTTGCCAAAGTTTGCTCGGACATTCTTGTATCGTCTCGCTTGGTTGAAGACTGGTCCTGTGTTCCAGATATCGTGGAAGCCAGTCGTGATCTGGTCCAAGTCTCAGTAAGTACAACAGATGACCGATCGTATCATCGCGGGACTAATGTGTAGGAAAGGTTAGATTCGTGCATAAATGATTCAAATGCTCCTCTGAGATATGGTCACCAGGAGCAAATCATTTGTGGCGTGTTCTTGATGAGTATTTCAGCGCCAGCGGCGCAAACACATTCTTGGGTGGGACGAGACAGTCGATAGCAATGCGACTGGTAAATCCTCCAGATACCTCGATGGTCGTAGATCCATGGGGAAGGGTGTTTTTCTGGCCGCCGATATCCTCTCAGTGGACATTGGAGTCACTGGACACCGAAGGGGTTTCAAGCATGTAAGTGGCATCACTGGTGATGGAATGGAAGTTACCTAGGTAGTAACTCGGCATAGAGGTGCATTGACAAATGCCACATTTGGACTCGTCAGAGATTTCAATTACTTCGTGGCCGACAGAGGTGATCTCATGGCTAGGACACTGGAGACCTTTACACCATTCCGGAACAAATCAAGTTCAGAGCCTGGTCTACCTGATGAAAGTAAGTGGAATTGCGATCGGAAAGAACTCTGCCTTTAGGTCTAACTCAAAGTTAGCAATAATTGTTCAGCATCAAGGCCAGATTGTTTCAACAGTAGCAGCTGCTGCCGGAACTGCTTTGATACCTATGGCTGCAGTGGGCGGGGCATGCACAGTGCTCAGGAGGACTGACGACTTTAGGCGCGCAGGCGACACTACAGAGGAATGGATCAAGGTGGTAAGTGCTGCTACCTCGGAATAATTCTACTTCAAACTGACGGTTGGCAATCTACAAGCTAAATCTGCGAATCTCAACGCTGTCACTCTGAAACAAAATCTACACAGGATTGCAGAGCCCATGGAGTTATTCTTATCCGGATATCAAGCCCTACACGTTGCGACTATAACTACTATCAAGATCTGCTTCGAAACATCCGGTATGGCTACACTGATGATATGCACTTTAACACGACTGACATCATAACAAGTATCTTCAATGAAAGCACATATGGACGCTATACAATACATGAAGCAATTAGCAGGTTTGCAGATCCTGTTGGAGAAGATTTCCAAGCAATTCATGTCGCTACTTGCAGACCAGAGGAAGAATAGCGAGTCCTACCACGTTGCGGCTGGTGGGGTCGCAGCAGTCGCAGGAACAGTGGCTCTGAGCTTTACAGGAGTTCCTGTGTTAATGGCGACTGGATGGCTGGCCAGCAGCGCAACTATGGGTGCTTTACCAGTGTACTTTGGAAAAAAGCACATTGAGAACAGTGCCCAGAAGAAAGCCGTGAGTAGCAAAATAAATTATCCATGCAGAAAAGTTCCAATGTGCTTACTATGAACATCCGCTAGTCCATCAAGCTCATGATGATGCTGCAGCAGTATACCAGAAATTGGTCTTCTATACTGTGATAGCATTTGCTACAAACGTATGGAGTCTGGATCTACAGAAAATGCTGCCGCCTGCACGTACCAAGTTTCTCAGAGACATGGGTGTACATGATGACTTTCTCAACCATCCTGACTATGCGATGGCCCAATTAAGAGCAGTCTTGGAAGAGGCGGACAAGGTTCAAGAGGTCCTTGTTGACAAGATTCGAGATCTTTTTCTTGATGCGAGTCTGGAACCGACATCGAGTAGCCAAGCTGGGCAGAAAACCACGACTTTGTGTCTAACTCCCTGAACTCTGGATGGAGGAGCCTGGGCTATGACTGTCATTGCTTGTTTTCTTTCCTCTTAGGCAAAAAGTTGCGGGCAGTGCGTCCAGCCCAATACTTATGGAGTACCTATGTAGTAACCTATCATGGTTCTTTCCTGTAGCACGTACACCTGTGACAGCACCATATTCCACAACTCTGAGACTGTTGAACTCACCTTGAGATCAGGAGGCTCAGATGTACCATACTTGTCATGAGTTTCCTTATCACGAAGAGGACGATGATGAGGAGGCATACCGACCTCATGCTGCCAGTAATGATCAGGGATACAACAGAGAAAATACGCGCTGCCACCAATACACACATAAACCGTGGCCAAGGTCAGATGAGGAGCGTCTGCTCTCGTACAAGGGTAAGATGGCGATGGAGTGGAAGGACATATTTGAACGTTTCCCAGATCGGTCCCCAGGCGCAGTGCGGACGCGCTGGCACATGCTGCGAAGACGATGCGCTCCTGCGACAACATAAACTCCGATCGGAGCACTAAACACGGTTCATCTATTGACTCGGCTGACGGAGTGCCTAGTTTACAAAAGTGGTCTGGCGATCGAAAAGGGATGCATGCGTCGCTGTTCTAATCGTAGCTTGAAGGCCTGAGGGCAGCTCTCATGAACAATGCGGTTATGGGGTAGGATGATTCTGACCTCGGTTGCCGTTTTTGTACTACGACCATCACGCGAATCATTGTCAACATAGACACCAATGATATGGCCCAGATACGGAAACCGATATTACTACTAGGTGGGACTTCCAAAACCTCGGGATGCCAATGTGGAAACTTCCGTCCATTGGCACAGCCGCCCTATCAGAGAAAGTGGCTAGAGCAACCATCAAACTTGATACATGGTCGTTAGGAAAAGGCCTTTTCTGCAATTCTCAGTGACCATTAAATCTGACAACCACACTCGACCTTATCCGTCCAAGACCTTGGAGTGAGATCGTGTTCGCTTTCGCCGTTTGACGTTTGCCGCCTTGATGGTGCTCGAGCCATCTGACATCAATGCTTGGCTGTGGACCCCGAGAGATGTCACCGTAATTTACACACCTTCGTCCCCAACACCACACTCTGACCAAAGTTCAACTTGAGGCCATCATGACTGGCCGTGGTATCAACCTAGCTGTCACAAAGGATGGTGGGGCATACAATAAACTCCAACGGCCACACAACTACCTATCATCGGCAACGAATCCTCCGTTGGCGCCGAAAAATATACCACGTACCGAAGCTCTTCCCGCAAAGCGAAAACACGAACACACAGCTGCGATCTCTATATATAAGCGTCATAAACTAGAGCAGGAACCTGGTATGCGACCAGTGCTAGGATGTGATATTGAGGGGCATTCATCAGACGGCAGCATTGATGAAGCGCTGACGTATCTTCGCGACGTAAGGTAAGACTGCTCGTAGTTTTCTGTTGGCACGTTAGGCCGTATAGCTTATTTTTTGAACGAACAGATCGCAAGCTTCAAATATACCGCATTTGCTCGTAGGCAGTACCACTCACGGTCACGACAATACCATAGACACCCAAACGGTTTTCTTTCGAGAGGGCACTTGCATTGCGCTCAATGATCAGCGTGTAGCCTCTCATAGTGATGACACGTTCAGAGAAGAGGCCTATGATTCAAGCCCGCAAGATCGATTATATGAACTGCTACTCAAGCGCTTCCACAACTTGCGCACAAAGATTGTGTCAGCCTGCGACAAGACACATGCGCACCCGGCTGGAACAGACTCCACAACAACCAATATATATACGGGTTTGAATTTCGAGCGTGATTGGCCCTCCATAATCGATACGACTTACCCTGAGCTCCATCAACTTCTACAATTAGACGAAAAGACTGTGTATAAAGGACTCCAATACTGCACTAACCGCATTGCCCAAGTGGCGTCGATCTCCCCATACACGAGTTGCTGGATATGGTCTTTGCTAGCTTTAGTTGGAGATGTGGGAACATTGAACAACCAGAAAATCAGTCACATCAGAGATCTAGGTCGGAAGGCAGGTCTTTTGGGAGCGAGGCTAAGGAAGACTAGAGCTGAATGCCAATGCCTTGGTGAGGATCGTCGTGAAGCGGTACGCAAAACTGCCAATACGAGCACCGATTACAGCAAAGCGGGCAATATTTGCAGCGATCAAGATATCAAATCAAATCAGACACAGACTGCCGCTCACTCAGTTATGAGCACCGATTACAGCAAAGCGGGCAATATTTGCGGCGATCAAGATATCAAATCAAATCAGATACAGACCGCCGTCCAATCAGTAGTGGCACAAGACAATGCAACAAACGCGAGCCTATCTCTTGGTGATGTTAGCGGGTCTGATACAGAAATGTCCATGTCTGGAGACGAAGATCAAGCGCATCACAGCGCAGAAGTCAGCCAAGTCGAGCGAGCACGAGCACGCCTTCTTTTGCAATTGGGAGACCGTTTGGTGCGCCCACAGCTGCCTCCCCCGAGGCGTCGTTTGGAGCCTATTGAGGGAGCGGAAAGGCAGAGCAACCGGGCCATGCGAGATCAGGATTCGAGACCCAAAGTATCGCGAGATGAACCAGATGGCCATTGTAGTAGTGGTTGTAGTAGCACTACTTCCAACCATGGAAGATGTGAGGGATGGGAAGAAGAGCCGTCTACTTTGAACACTCGAGTTACTATCGAAATGGTCCTGACCATCGTGGCGGAGAGCTTTGGGCAGAGAGACCTTTTACGCTACAGACGACATTGGTGAGGGCTGATATAAGGATGAAGGTATTCACTTTTGTTTGAGTGATGATTGAAGTATTCTCTAATTCGTTAGATACCCATGCAGCAGCTATACTTTGAATACTCGAGTTACTATTGAAATGGTTCTGACTATCGTGGCGGAGAGCTTTAGGTAGAGAGACCTTTTACACTACGACATTAGTGAGGGCTGATACCAGGACGAGGGTATTCACTTTT